>FIZV01013610.1:0-24756 GCA_900050545.1 Trionymus perrisii | reverse complement strand
TATCTTTCTTATGAAAATGGGAAGAATCTCAATGTGAAAACTTGAGGAATTTTTAAGATTGTTGAAAGTGGTGAAAATTGAATGAAAAAGTGAGAAATTGTTCACTGCGCCAGAACATACATAAGTACTCTACTCATATTTTAGAAGAAAAAGAAGACCAAAAAAAAGATAGAGAGACGATAATACAAAAAAACAGATGTACATTTTACTTCTACTTACTGACGCACATGCGTCCATACGCGATAAGAATTACGTTACATAGTTAAAATAATTCGATAATAATAGGTAATAAACGAATAAAGTAAATCAAGGAATTGAAAAAAAAAAAAAAAATGAAAAGGAAAAGGAAAGAAAAAGAAACACACTAAGAAATACGTAAAATAATCGAAATAAAACAATAAACAACGTAACGCTATCGAGCACAAGACGTATCTTACTCGATTATTCGATGGTACATAATTTACCAGACACGATTCAGCTCTCAAGGATAGAGATCAATATTATTATTATCCGTTCAAAACTTGATGGAATTCACTTGAGTAGTTATAGCACCGCCTTTGTACGTGCCCCTCTTTTTTTTCGTCTTTTCGTGTCTGAAAGATTTGCCCTTTGTGTTGATTAAAATTTTCGCAGCTCTGTCTCCCCAACTACCAAACGAGCCTCTCTGTAAACAAGCAGCACACACGTGAATGCACTTGTTGTATACGTCAAGATGGGTACGTTACGTACACGTAAGTTATAGGTATGTAAATGGCCCGAGTATAAAAGCCGCTGCTAAATCACTACCAAAATTGGTACCTATGCAGCAGGGCGCACAAGAAGTGTAAAACGAAAATACAT
Organism: Trionymus perrisii; assembly: GCA_900050545.1. Taxonomy (NCBI): domain Eukaryota; kingdom Metazoa; phylum Arthropoda; class Insecta; order Hemiptera; family Pseudococcidae; genus Trionymus; species Trionymus perrisii. The sequence goes on along the minus strand of FIZV01013610.1, from coordinate 23,916 downwards.
ACATAAGTAAGTAGGTAAGTAAATAAATAAATAAATAACATAAATAAGTAAACAGACAAACGCGTAAATAAAATAACGACAGATTCTCGAGAACAGGCGGTCGTTCAGTCATCATCGCTGCTTCGATATGGTGACCAAGTAGACGGTAGATTTTAGGTACTTTACTCACCACTTACGCAATAGTCGTAGCTTTACTTCTGGGTCTGGATACCTTAATCGTCGAATTTAATCTTTTTATTTTGCGGCTTGCCACCGTCCGATCCGAAGGAACTATTGAAACCACCGCTCGAGCGATTGAAGCCGCCGCCGTCTCCTCTTCCTCGGTTGAAACCACCACCGCCATCGCGGCCTCCACGACGAAAACCTCCCCTGTCGTTTCCTCTATTATAGCCTCCGCCTCCGCCACCGCCTCGTCCTCCAAATCCGCCCCTGCCTCTTCCTCCGAAACCTCCTCGACCACCTCCACGTCGGTCATTTCCTCCATTTTCGCCGTCGAATTTCTTACCGCCGCCCCAAGCAGGTTTTTCGTAACCATTCTTGCCGCCATCGAAACTTTTCCTAAATCCACCTCTAAAACCTCTATCGCCGCTATCGCGACCACCAAAACTTTTTCTAAAACCGTCGCCGTTACCGCGAAAAGATTTATTGCCGTTGAAATTTGCGGAACCCGATTCGTCGTTTTCGTCCTAACGAAATACATAATAATATACATTTACAATTACTACCAGCTATGCAACCAGTGCATGAATCTACTTTCGTACCAGTACGTTAACGGTTACTTTTAAACCAATGATTCGATCAAATTTTTCATATTTTCTTGTTCGCGTCACGAGAACGCGATACTCGCCAAGAGTTTTAGCCAGTTGGTCGGCATTCTAAGCCATTAGAAATTGAAAATAACGTTCGTTTTTTCGTTGCGAATTACAACGTATTCATGCACTGATTCATATCGTAACACAGCCGGGAACTTTCGAGAAAACATAATCTCGAGGTATTTACCTTCGCTACATAATTTTGATCTCTCAACTGCTCGTCAATTTCAATCTCTTCGGCGTTTACTCGTCTAAATGGCTCAGAATGCCTTCTATTCCAATTTACACCGTTCTGGCGAAACAAAAACAAAATCAGAACAAAATGAGCAACAAATCCGTTTCATCGTGATTTTGTTTGCTTATTTTTCAATTTTTCTTTCTATTCCTCCTCCCTCCCCCGCCCCCACCCAATTCGAACGATCATTGGTTTTAAATTTTATATGTAGCATTCTACGTAATACTGTAAGTAAGCAAATGAGTATTTCATCGCGGATTGATACGAAATTTTTCGTAACGAACTGGTACGATTTTGAAAATGGTACTTACATCTTTATTATTGGCGATATCGTCACTCTTGACAAAATTGTTGTATTTTGGTTGTTTTTTCTGCAAAACGAAAAAGAAGAAAATATATTACAGTATGCCTGTTAGGTAGGTATGTGTGCGTATAGTTATAATTATCAATCGATTTATGTATTATGTACGTATATAAAATAAACACGCGCGCTCGCACGTAGTCACGCATCTGTACTTTGTAACATACGTAATTACGTAATACGTACATATGTACGGTAGAAAAATCGTCTTACCGTCGGACTAGGACTATCAGCTTCTATTTTTCGTTTTAACGGATTAACGTTTCTCTGAGGCGTTGCTTTTTGAGCTGCATCTTGGACGTTGTCATCATCATCGTCCTCGTCTTCGTCAGAGTCCTCTTCGGAAGATTCATTTTGGTTGTTTGAAACGACTTTCTTCACAACCGCTGGTTTATCTGAACCATCCCAAGCAAAGTTTTAGTTAATAAAAATCTAATCGATAAGAAACTTAGATACCGGTAAATGGGCTACGTACTTTTGCTCGGTGCGGGAGTTTTAGTAACATCCGCGCTGTCGCTGTCGCTGTCTTCAGAACTTTCTTCAACTGCCGTGTTTTTCTTGGATGACTGCAGGCCTTCTGCCGTATCTGTAATGGGATTAGACAAGTTACGTACTTTCGGTCGCCGGGTTTAAGCAGACTTGAAATAAATGGTACGCGTACGGGCGCGACTACTCACCGGAATCGTCACTATCGCTCGATTCTTGAGTTTTTCCCGCTGGTTTCTTAAATGAGGCAGGCGCCGGGGTGCCTTTGGTCGCACCCTGTACTAGTTTTCGTTTAGAGTTGACAGGTGTGACGTTTTTCTCGTCAGAACTACTCTCTTCTTCGCCGCTGCTGCTGCTGCTGCTTTCCGCCTTTGCGACAGGCTTTTTCGCGGAAATCGGCGTTTTCACGTTCGTTTTGGTCACGACGTTGGGTCGAACAATTTTTTTCGGCTTTTCTTCCTCGTCCTCCTCATCGTCGGAACTCGATTCATCCGAACTGTCTTTTGATGTCGGTTGTTTGCTGACAACCGCTTTGGCGGCGGTTTTAACGCTCGACGTAGCCATTTGCGTTTTCGAGGGCGCCGTTTTCGGAGCTTTCAAGTTGGTCTTGGAAGCCGGTGCAGACTCGCCTTCCGAATCGGAATCCGATTCGTCGTCCTCGTCGCTGCTGCTGCCGCCAACTTTTTTTGCAACTTTTAATGGGGGCGCGCTTTTGACCAACGTCGTTTTCGACGCCGTTGTATCATCTTCGTCGCTGCTCGACTCGTCTTCGCTACTTTCTTTTTTCGTCAGTTTGCCGATTACCGCGTTCGCTTTCGCGTTCGACTGAGTTTTAACAACGCTCGAGTTTACACCGGAAGCGGGTTTTTTCTTCGCGCTCGGCTCGTCGTCCGTGTCTGATGACTCTTCGCTGCTACTTGCGGGCGCGGCTACCACCTTGTTGGACGACAATTTAGCAATCGGAGTCAATTTCGCAGGCGCGCTCGGTTTCGTAGCGGGAGTTTCATCCTCGGAACTCGAGTCATCGTCGGAATCGCTTTCCGCCTTCGACGTCGATTTTTTACCAACACCGGGTGTCACTTTGCTGATGGATTGATTCGTCGCCGATTTCGGTACGACCGGAGTTTTGACGACCGGTTCATCTTCTTCGTCCGAATCGGAATCTTCGCTACTGCTTTCTTCGGGCTTCTTCTTCGCGGACGTAATTACAGCAGGTTTTTTGATCGCGACAGATTGCGCTTTCGACGGAGAGGTACTAGATTTCTTGACAACCGATTGTTTATCGATTTCATCGTCGTCGCTCGAATCATCGCTGTAATAAAAGAAGTAAATAAAATAAAATACGCGTACGCCGAAAAAAACGAAACAAAAATGCCCCAACAGAGACAAAATACTGTAACATGCACACCGACGTAATCGATAATTTGACCTAGGTAATACGTTGACACAGGTATTTCTAACAAAAAGGCTGAAATGAAAATTACCTGGAGCTGTCTTGCATTTTACCAGTTTTGTTGGCTGCAGTTCCATTAGTTAGTGGCTTGAAACCAGATTTTACAGCTTTAACGGGCGGCGTATTATCCTCGGATTCTGCGACAAAATAAAGAAACAGAATATGAAAATTCGAAATAAACATAAAACACCAGTCATTCGATATTCGTAAGATAAGCGCGTTGGAACAGTTGAAAAAATTTCAACGAGAACGAAGAGTACGCAAGCGCTCGGTACAAAATAAGCAAACTTATCGACAAATAGGAAAATATCCGCTGGAAAACAAATCGCTCTTTAAAAATAATAAATCGTCGCTTTCGAGAAAATGCTACAAGATGAAAAAGAAAATTACACAAATATTCTGCGTGGCAAATTCTAGGAATACAACAGTTCTCGTAACTCGACTACAGATAGATATAAATCAACGATAGTACCGGTAAGGCGATACAACCGCGTAAAGTGATAAATAAATCGCTCGCAGAAGTTGATTCGTCAACATCGTGGAAATGTATGTCTACCAAATTATACATTGCGTTGTATGAAATGCATACTGCAGCCGCTTGACAACTACCTATACAGCTGCCCTCAGATTTCATCATTTATGTAGCATGGTCAACAACAACTGCTTGATAACTATTCATCGCAGACGTGAGTGTTAACATCATGCAGCAGAGAAGCAACATGTCGAGAGTAACTTGCGATTACTTACCAGAACTGGAGTCGGACGAGGAAGTTTTCTTCACTTCAGCTGGCTTCAACTCTAGTTTCTTCGAAGACGTTCTGAAATCGAAACTGGCGTTAGATTTAAACTAACATTGCGACTAATGGGTCGTACTACATAACGAGTCTCGACTGCGGGAGTAGGTATGTCACTCTTCGCTCGTCGAGTACTTACTTTTGATAATGTGATATAACATCGGTTATAGTCGGCGATCCTTTGGGAAGCGCTTTCTAAATATTAAACAGGGTAAAATAAATTATTCAAAAAACACAAACTTGTGTAGCGCGACTACTCGCGGTAAGGTAAAACAAAATAAAATTTTAAAAAAATTTATAAAACTCACGGCGGAAGTTTTCTTCTGGAAGATTTGAGCTAAAGCCATATCTTTATTTTTCAAATAATCGTAAAAGAGAGAGTTGACGAAATATTCTTCACTTGGTTGCGCCATTATTGTGGAGTAGATTACCTCGATTCAGTGAAATTATTTAAACTTAGCACATGTCCAAAAGATGGTTAAATTAATAAAATGCCGGAATCTACGCGAATAACTACACAAACCACGTGCGTTCGTCGACAACGAGATCAAAAATCGCAGGTAGCCACAATTCGTGCATTTGATTCGTATTCGTAATTATCTTTTTATCAACGCGTGTTGCACTTATCACTGCAACTTTTTTCATCGATGAGCTCTAATTTTCATCACGTTGATTAGTCTCATTTCTCACTTTAGGGTGTTTCCATCGAACGTGTCATCCGAGTCGCATCTGTAACACACCATAAGGTGGAAAATGCCTTTTCTAGATCGGTTAGTGATGTACAGGTCCAACAGATCTTTCATCATCAGATTGGAAAATTATTTCGAGATTTTTTTGTTCGTCGTAAAGTTAATAACATTTTAGGTAAAATAAAATTTTTAAAATTTCAGTTTGTAACCTAATGCGAAATAATTGTTGCTAAAAAATGTCCTTTCTTTTGTAAAAAATTGAAAATTTGTACAAAGAAGTGTGAAAGTTGAAAAAAAATATAAATAAAATTTATATATTTTTACTTCATTACAAAATCACGATGTCCATTAACAACTGCTCCCCCCTTTTTTCCCCACCTAAACTCAACATGGAAGCATGGACGCATGGACGAGTACGTTGTACAATTTGTTTACAAACAATATTATTCTAACAATAGGAGCAAACTGAAGAAAAATAATGGAATAATTAATCTCCGTTTAATTAATTTTTGGACGTTTTGTCTTGTCTCGATTCTGCCTCGCTCTTAGTTGTAGTCGCCGCAAATTATTTCTAAATTCTAGTTTGATTGAATAACTTTTGATTTATACTCGAATGGGTAGCTAATTGACGTCAGGTGTTTTGATATTATGGTTTATGATTCTTTTCATTCAATTGCAACGGATTTACGACCAAAATCATTCGAAACGTAAGTAAATTGCTTTAGTGCTAGTGAGTTTATAGTTGTGCAATTTCCGCAATACCGAGTAGGTAGAGGTACCATTGGTACAACAAATCGGCGCTGTTATTGAGCTTTGCCGCGTCTGTAGTTTCCGACTGCTGTACGCTGCATATCGTTTAGCGATACGCGTTTGTATTTGTTACTGTTTAGACGATTTTTTCTGCATCGCTCGATGGCATCGTACACGGCCGTTGGTATATTTTGTACGTGCACTTTGGTACACGAAACCTACCAACTCTAGCGAGTAAATGTTTGTTTGCGCAGATTTCGGATACGTTAATATCGGAAATCGATATCGATCATAATGGAAGCCAATCTAGAGGCGACAGCGGGTGAAGATAACGCTCAAACGGAGGACGCGAATTCGATGGAGGTTGACCCAACGAACGATATCGTGAAAAGCGCATCAAATTCGGAGACGTCGGAAAACGTGGAAGCGTCGGAAGCGGTCGCGAAAGCAGCGGAACAATCGACAGATTCTTCGAGTCAGAATATGGACGTCGAACATCAGAACAGCTCGACTTTGTTGTTATCTGCCAACATTAAACACGAAGAAGACGAAACTGGCGCCGCGGATGCCCTATCGACGTTGGCTTCGGCCGCGTTAGGACAAGATCAAGCGATGAAAAACGAACTGAAAGAAGTTCCCAGGGTAGTGGCCGTTCCGCCGTTGCCCGCCATAAAGATGGAATCTTCGCCTTGGTGCGACGTTGGTATCATCAAAGGGACGTCGTGCGTGATTAAACATTTTTATCACGCTAATAATACTAACGAGCATACCGGTATCAACTCGGATCAATTACCCGATTATTCCAATTGTCAAAAGATCGAACTGCTACCGGGTACTGCGTATAAATTCAGAGTGTGCGCGATAAACGCTTACGGAAGAGGCGAATGGAGCGACGTGTCTGCTTTCAAAACTTGCTTGCCCGGCTTCCCCGGAGCGCCGTCCTCTATTAAAATATCCAAATCGGTGGACGGAGCGCATCTATCCTGGGAACCGCCGCCGGCCAATTCCGGTAAAATAATCGAATACTCGGTTTGTCTAGCCGTTAGAAATGCTACCATTCAGTCGCAAGGCGATTCTAAAACCATTACCAGCGTACCTGGTCAACTGGCGTTTGTGCGCGTATACTGCGGTCCTCAAAATCAAGCCGTCGTGTATAATTCGTCTCTGGCGGCCGCGCACATCGATACCACCACCAAGCCGGCCATTATATTTCGCATCGCCGCTAAAAATGACAAAGGTTACGGACCCGCAACGCAAGTTAGATGGCTACAAGATACTCCGTCGTCCTCTTCCAAATCTACTCCTTCTAGACGCGAAAAATCGCAGCACAATACTTCTTCGTCTAAGAAATATAAAAGCATGAACAGTTACTAGCAGCGACGGCACGTCTATTCGGCGAATTATTCGAAGAATGGTGGGAAAAATTCGCTGTTCGTAAAAAGTGTACACGTAGGTTTGTAATTTATGTAAATGAATCAGTTTTGTAGCGTAAATAATTTTTTTCCTTTTTTTTCCATTTTTTTTTTTTTTCTGAAAAAAAAAAAGTAATTTATCAATTATTTATTATATAGGTCGATTAATCGATCGGTTAATCATTTAATTACATGTTCTTTTATTTCTTCGATCGTTCGCTTATTCCATTCTTCAAGTCGAAAATGACGCACCTAGCTAAGTACTCGGACTTTCCCTTTAATTTGTTAGAACATCGGTTGGTAGAGGTACGTTACGTAGTACGTACACGTAGAATGAAAACTCCAAACTATTTTCGGTTCATCGCCGAAGCGGTATTTCTCGCGAATACTGCCACTACCATCGAGTAATTATTTCAGATAAAAAAAAGTCTAATCGAATACTTTGCAACGAATCTACGATGAAAAAGATAACATCGTTTTATTCGAACGTCGTGTAGTTTCGTTTACGATCATCTAAAGGGCGGATAGTTGAAGCTGCCCATTTGCTTCGATCGCGATAATATGAAGTATTCGACTTTGTACGGTTTATTCGTCGCGTATGCGACACTCCGTTATTCACTTATTCATTGCAAGAAAATCAAAGGGAAAAAGTCCGCCAAAGCGCAAACAACTGCGGAAACTGCGTACGATTCGCATATGTCTGCGATCATGAGCGAAGTAAGTGAAAATTTGAAAGGCCCAAAACACAGTATATGTAGACGTACCTCATCTGGGTATCGAGTTGATTTTATTTTTCGCATTCGAGGAATGGCCGGACAGCAGATTCTCAAACATTACTGCCGACGACAGTAAGCGTTTCGTCGTAGACGTGCTAAAAAAGTATCTGGATAACGACACGTTCTTCTTGGAATTGGCCTCGGGCGACGGAGAACGCATCACTCATCTCGCTCAAAACTTTCCCTACGTTACGTTTCAACCGACCGATTACGATTACGAGTGCGATGCGAATGCGAATGCGAACGCGATTGGTGGTATCCGTTCGCGCAAAGTTGGCTATAATTCGAGCAATATATTGGAGCCGACTTGTGTGGACGTACGTTCTCCTTCAAGAGTATGGTTCAACGGCTTTATACAAGAGGAAAGCGTTCATTATATGTTCGTCGCCGGTTTGGTAAATGCCGCTCCTTTAAAACTGGCTACAGGTACGAAACGAAAACGCGAAACGCAAAACGTACGAATCTACATAGGTGCCTACTACCTACATGCACGAACTGCTTAGGTACGAGTACAATTACTCGAGTCGTATTTTTTGTTTGTTTGCAGGTATATTCGAAGGCGCGGCAAGATACCTGAAACCGGGCGGTTTTCTCTTCATGTACGGACCGTTTAAACTGCAAGGAAAAATATACGGCGAAGAAAACGTGAAACTGGATCGCGAATTGAGGAAGAAAAACTATTTATGGGGCTTACGAGAGGTATGGGGAGAGCTGAACGAAGAAGCGTTCGACGTTGGCATTTATTTGGAGATGCTGTACAAATTACCCGATCATAATCAGATACTGGCGTGGAAGAAAGACGAATTGTTGCAGTATCACTTGGACGAATCGAAAATACCCGTAGAGCGGGCTTGGGCTGAAACTCCCTATTACGCGGACGACGACTACGGCGATGTGCCCGACAATAAAACGTCCACGTACGCTTTACCGACAGCCACCGATTGGTAGACGTTGTTTTCCCCGCAGTCTTGCCGCCGCATTTTTCATTTCTTTGCTCTATGCTCTATGCTCTCGCTCTTGCTGCGCCCGAATATGGCACTGGCAGTGGCATCCGCTAATACGCACAATACCGTTTGTTGGCTATAGATACAGTACGAGTATACACGTGTGCCTATACACATTCGAGGAAAATCAGCCAAATTAGCGTATTAACTCGGTCTTCTGCATTCGTAGTCGTTATACTGTTTCGTTTGTCTGTAAGAATTTTACTAATGCTCGTAAATAGCGAAGGTATGTACTTCGATACCTACCTTAATCGCATTAAATTTTTTGATGCGATCTGATGCGATGTGATAAGATAAGGCGATACGGACTACGGTACAGCAAGTCTACGTATGTAGGTGATACGTAAGTTATATGTATCTAAACTACTTATACGAGTATAATTTATTCGACGACGAATAAAATACCTAGGTAGTTTTTATTTGCGTTGCCTATTCTACTCGTATAAAAGTAGCTTTAAAGATTGAAACTTGACTTTGGTTACCCGTATACGACGCGACGTACGAGTACTAGCGATTCCGTAGGTAGCTAGAGCTACTAGCTACAGCTAGTGCTCGCAGGTACGTAAACCTAAAGTACTTTTTTCGGTACAATTTCGCGAATCACCTAGGTATTTTTCAATACGAGTCGACAGTCGAGCAACATGAAAATTCTTTCGACGAGTAACTTGTTGGTCGTTTCTTGGTTGACGCAAGCACATTTTGTGGTATTCTCGCGCTGTTCGCTGTATTCGGAAGAATTGGTAAGCGTACTTATATGTAATAAAATACATACCTACATACATTACCTCTACCTACCTTGACCTACCTTGACATTGCTATTGATACCTAGCCTAGCCCTATACATAAGTAAAGTATGTTCTCGTATATGTATAATATACGTAGGTGTAGGTAGGTACTGTAGATAGGTGGTACAACGTCTGGCACCTTAATAATACATGTACCTAACCTAAACCTAGTACGTTTTACGTTGTATTGTGCATTGCTAGGCGTAATGGTTACAAAAAGACCTACTGACACTCCTCAAATTTTGGCCAGATTAAACCTCACGTGCCTACCTAGTACCTACATACGTACATTTTACGGAAATTTTTACACCACCACGTCATTTCGCTTTAAAAATAAGCCCAAACGCCCAGCCCTAATAAAGAAAAATTAACGCGCCGTTATTGTATGTGTATACATATGTAAATTTGTACGCGTGTCGTGTACGCTGTTTACCGCAGGATCCGATCTACGGAACCAGAAAGTTTGCGACCCACAACCGGTACAAAGAAATTATTCGCGAGCATTTGAGACGTTTCTTGAAAAATGATACGACGTTCGTTGAAATTACAAGCGGAACCGGTCAACTAATCTCGTACTTGGCCGAGAAATTTCCGGCTATTACGTTTATACCTAGCGATCACGATCCTTACAACATACCGTCCATCGAATTTTATAAAAAGCTCAATATGGTGGGCAATTTGAAGGCGCCTTTTCTTTTCGACGTGCGAATCGACTCGAGTAAATGGTTCAAGCGTACCTTGCAAAACGAAACTGTCGATTACATTTTCAATTCCTATCTGATACATCTCGCTCCGCCCGAATGTTACAAAGGTAAGTTGTTGAGCTCGACTCGACTCGACTCGAATACAATTACCAGTACTCGTACCTGTAGCTAATAGCTATGGTTGGTAGCTCTAGCTATCCTCGCAGCTACGTAGACGTACATATCTAATATATGTACCTATACCTACCTAGTACCTACATACGTAAGTCTAAGTACTTCTCTACTTTTTCCTACCTTACCTACACCTATATACGAACTCTTATATTTCAGCACTAATTCGGGGCATTAATCGATATTTAAAACACAGAGGATTGTTTTTCTTGTACGGCCCGTTTAAATACTTGAACAATACGTTAACGGAGTCGATTCGAGTTCTAGACCAGGAGTTGAAAGCGGCCAATCCATTGTGGGGTTTACGGGACGCCGAAACAGAGATACGAGTAGAATTGGAGAAACTCGATATACTACTCACCGCTACCTTCAATTTGCCCGCTGACTTACAATTGCACGTTTACAAAAAAGGTACTCGCGTCTTATGGTAGAGCTAAAGGTAGCGGTAGAGTAGATGCAAGTTACGTTACTTATACCGATACCATACCTTTACCTACTTACCATGTTAGGCAGTTACTACGAGTTCGTTGGTGTAAGACTACTTGCGACACGACACGACACGACACGACACGACACATCACAAATTGTATCATGTTCGTAGCTAAGTCTAGTCTAGTCTACGCTTCTCTATCTACCATATAAGTAGTGTACATAAATATTCTTTCTACGCCATCTGGTTTTTTCTTTAAAAAAATCCTCACTTTTTATGCTTCCCAGAAAATCATTTCATCCTAATTTTTCCTTCCTACCCGTTCAAAAAATAATTTCAACAGTTGAACAGTTGGATACCTAATTACCTATTCGAACAAATTTACCACCTCGCATCTCAGTTCTAAGAAGTAGTAAAAACTTGGCATACGTCCTGCTATACGCTAAGGCCACTAACTAACGTAAGACTAAGACTTGAGAGGACCAACTCGATTATGATTATATAGGTACAATATGCCTGCTCAGTGGTCAGTACTTTGGATCTGTACTTCTGTAATCTGTATGTAGGTACAGGTACAGGTAGCTACAGATAGGTACTGTGTAGGTTTACATAGTAAGTTAGTGTAAAACAACTGTAAAGCAGTGTTGTTCTAGGACGCTTAGCACCTAACGAAACGAACTATCAACGACACTTTTAGATGTCAACGTCAAGTAAATTACCTAGATATGCCTAACTAGGTACAAAACTTTATTGTCCTGTGTCTGTCGACATCGAAAATCCGTCTTCACTCTGTCAATGTCATTATTAATTAAATATCATACATTCAATATTATTCGCCGATCGCTGATTCGGTTTTCAAGTTTCCACAATTGTATGAACATGCATGGCAAGCCTGACTAAGACGGCTCATGCTCAAAGCCTATGGCTTTATTCATTCTTTGAAATTATTTTCTTTAGTCAGTTTTCCAGTGTTCATTCATATACTTCCGTAAGTAAGACGTATTCGTAGTTTTATTTCAGTGTTCAGTGTATAGCCAAGAATATAAGTTCCTACTTACATATACACATTTATGTAGATGTACGTAGGTATGTGAGTAGTATTTGATCGTTTTTTTTTTCAATTTTATCGGCGCTCGGTGGCCCGGCGTTTAAAAACTATAGGTACTCGTAAGTCGTACCTACTCGTACTTTTACCTAAATGTAAATAGGTAAGGTATGTGAATTGTGAATACATCTAGGTAGGTTAGGTAGGTATAGTATGTTTGGGTGGTGTGCTGCGTAACGAGGTATTTAATGATAATATGTGTATAAGAACAGGTTATAGTTGACTCGACGGACATACAAGTAGAACGAATGTTGAACTTCGGAGCAGCCGAACGAAATAAAGAACCGATACTCGACGTACTAAAGAGCTACATAAAAGCGGATGACGAAGCTTTCTTGCTGGAAATCGCTTCAGGCTCGGGACAACACGTCGCGTATTTCGCCAGCTACTTCAAAAATGTTACTTTTCAACCCACCGATTATCATTCCTCTATGATCAGCAGCATTTTGGCGTATAAAGAGCACTACAATCTACAAAACGTTTTGCCCGCTAAATTTTTAAACGTGCAAGATGATGCGGAAACTTGGTTAATGGGAGACCTGCATCCTAATTCGGTGGATTACATTTTCAATTCGAACATGATACACGTTACCCATTTCAGCTGTACCGAAGGTAAGTCTTCAACTCGTACATGCAGATACCTAGATAACTAACGCGTAAGTCTTGCTAGGCATTAGACACCTCTACCTACTCGTATTTATATGCTATTACCTATCACTCAGTACTCACTGTCACTCCAAGTGCTAGTGCTAGTGCTAGTGCTAGTGTTGGCTAGGTATGCTAAACTTGGCTCTTACCGGCCTCCAAACAAACCATACACGTCACCTACCATACCGCAGTAACAAGACTGAACAAAAACGAAAACGGAAAGAATAACTTTGTTATAAAAACGTTAGGACAATATACAAAAAACAAATTAGAATATTTACGATACATGATTACGAATAAGAATGTACCTATGATAGGCTAGTCACACACGACATTACAGCACAGCTAATCTTAACATTAACTTACGTAACCTAGCACCTACATCTACCTACTACCTTCGTACACTATACAGTACACACTACCAACTTATCGACCTGCCCACCCAACCACCTTCATATGTGCCTATCTATCTACCTTACCTAGTACCTACCTCTTCTCCGAGCAGGTATGTAGCTGTAATGATACCGGTACGTAATTCACAATAAGGTACAAATGCCTAGGTACCTAGTTTTTGGGCGGTTGGATACTGACGTTGCTCAGCCTGAATGCTGTACGCAATTACGCATAATGCATTACATATTCACCAATGAGATTAAAAAAAATTACGTACCGTACCAACATTAAAGCGAGCGTAAGAACGATGATGGTTGATCGAACAACCACGATAACAACAAATTGAAAAATATTTATGATATGTCACTATTTCGAGTTGAGAATTAGTTTTGAGGGTTTGTTTACCTAAATACGTCGTACATCTAATCCAGAGAATATTGTTGTTGTTTTTCAGCGCATACAATTATTTTAAACCTTGCATTGGTTGGTTACATTTTTACTTTTAAAAATAAAAAATGACTAGTGTAGGTAACCATACATGTGGGTGATAGTTATTGAACTGACGGGTGGTGCTTCAATTTTGAACACCGACTTCTTTTTTGTGGTATTTAATACGCTTTTGTTTAAAACATAGCAGCCTTGATTGTATCGTCTACGCACTACGCACCAATATGCATTTGCATACATTGTACTTTGGAATAAGAACTACGTAGACCGCCGTAGACGACGGGACGTACCATCACCCGGGACCCGTCCTTTAAACTAATCGAAACTTGAAAAACATTCTAAATGTGATTTCAAATATCTACCTTATTAGTAGGCTGAGGCTCACCTTTATAATTGTGGTGGAGGGGCAGGCGAGGGAGAATGAATAAAAATGTACCTAATCTGCGCAATAATTATCTACGTAAGTAAGTATAAGTAAGTACAAGTAGTACCCGATTTAATGGCGCACGACAAAATTATGATCTTAAATATAACTCCGGTACATCGTTGGCGGGTACTTCTACTTAGTACAGTGTATTGTAAATAACCCCCGTAGGTTAAGTATGCTTATCTAAGTACATTACATATATATACACGCAGTATATATATTATCAATATTGTACGCACCTACGCGCGCATTTATATCTTACATATGTACAACGATACATATTAATATGTAGTTATACGTATACTCTTATATGTATAGGTACCTACTGTTGTTTCCACACCCGCCTTGTAGTACCCAAACCTATCTACTGTAGCAAGTCCAGGTACCATATATAGGTAGGTGTAGGTACTAGGTACGTTGAGGTTATGGTTACCTAAATATTACCAAACAAACACAAACTGTACGTAAGCGGGTAAATGCGAGTTCACGAGGTATTACTTGAGCACGGCCAAGTGCCAACTATGAATTTAAGTTAATGCTTTATACGCTTACGCTAAATACGAGTACTTATTACGTAATTACTAAGTAGGTATAATACGAATACGATATTTGTACGTAGGTTTATTTCGAGGATGCGGAAGATACCTGAAACCTAACGGGCTTTTGTTTCTGTACGGACCGTTCGCTTACAACGGGTTGATAACGCCATCGTCCAACGTACAGTTTGATAAAGAATTAAAATCGAGCGATCCTTCACGCGGTCTGCGAGATGTTGTGAGACAACTTGTACCGGAAGCGGCAAAACATGGCATGCGTTTGGAAATGCAACACCTATTGCCGAGCAATAATCAGCTGCTCGTCTGGAAGAAATATCGCAACACGGATATAGGTTAGATTGACCAATAGCCAAGTCGCAAAAAATTACAGTAGGTACCTAGACCTACTGATTTTGTGTCAGTCCCAGGCATAGGCACAGGCACAGGCACAGGCAGAGGCGCAGGCACCATACGGTAAGGTATGGTATGGTATGGTACGGTATGGTAAGTACCTCTACCTACGTAGTACCTAGCTCACATTATCGATAGATACCGAGACCTACATCTACGCATACCTACGTAGTACGTACATAACTACATAGGTACTCGGTCTACGTACGTGTAGGTGAGGTACATCTGCATATTTATGTACATTATGTACTTACACTTAACGATTTAATTTTATAAAACGAATATAAATCTCTTTCCGGCGTTCATTCTTCTGGTTACTTTATATCGAAAAACGCTTCGATCTGCGATACTGGAAACGAAGGCGCTAATAAATGTCACCAGTACTCCTAATAACGCGTAGTAAAATGTCGAACCTGTAGCAAAAATAAATTTCCATTTACTATTACCATTGATTGGATCTGCTGCGGGTGAGAACAGGTTCGATGTTCGATGCACGATACTCGATGGTACCCGCAAGTGCGAGCGTACAATTACAAATGGGTAGGTTAAAGGTATGAGTATACACATACGCAAATACAGTACATATGGTCACTCTGTACGTGAGCAACTTACCGAGAGAACATTCTCCCAAAGTAAAAGGTCCCGAATCAGGACCGCAAACTTCGAGTACTCTTCTATGGCCCCATCCACCCATGTAGAAAATGAAGGCGTTCAAGTAGAATAAACCTGTATGGCGACACACACCAAAAACAATTAGCTAGCCAGGTACAGGTAGTAGGTCGAGACGCGATACAGCCTAGGTCTCGAATTCGAAATTATGTCCCCGAGCGAGCGGCTGCGCCTGCGCCTGCGCCTACGTCTACGGTACTCACCAGCTAACGCTTGAATGCAACCGATTATGTTGAATATACTTTTATTGTATATCGTGTGAAAGTGACAACTTGAAAATGCCGCGATTGTCGTGAAAAGAGTTACGTAGACTCCGACTGAGAAGAATATGTATGAAATTTTCCACAGCGTTGGAAACACATTTGGATCGGTGCTTAAACCTTCCAAAGCGAATGTTGCGCAATTTTGACGACCATCGATCAATTTACATCTCGAATTAATTCCCAACGAAGGGTACAATGGAACATCTGCAGGCTCTCCAACTATTGAAAACGTTGACGATAAAACGAATAATTAGGTGTAGTGTAGGTAAATATTGTAGATATACGTAGGTACGCAGCTAAAAGTAGTATTCTACATTATAATGTTTGACCATAGATAAATACTAAGCAGGTAAGCTGGATATCTGCTTATCTACGTATTTTACCAACGAACTAAATAGAGGAGTTCGATACGTACGAAGGAAAGACTTGTCATAAGCTTTATTGCCCACGATCCACCTCGCATTATCTACCGTGAAAAACATCAAAACGAGGGAGAGAAACGACAATAACATCCACGACACGTTTGCGAGCGTGAATACAAACGAATACATCTATAAACAGACAAAAACAAGTATACCTATTGATTAATTACGAATACTCAGAGTAAATAGCTAACCTACGACACGAGTGAGCGGCATACTTCGGCACTGCGCACTGGCTGTGGTCAACTGCATATAAAAGGTACATTTATAAGGACGGTAACGGTACGGTACCTATACCTAACTACCTGTACCTACTGACCTATCTACGAGTAAATGTAACATTTATCTCAGCTCAGCGCGTCTAATACCTATAGTTAGTAGACCTACTTCGTTTGATCGAATTTAATCTGTAACGAACGAGTCAATACTGGCGATAGTGAAAATACTCTGGTGCCAAACGAAACGATGTGAACAGGCGTCCGTGAAAAAAATCATTAAAAATTATTCGTTTCGAGTATGAGTAGAGCTGGTCGTTTATCGTTCGCCAACAGCAAATTTCTCAAACGACGATGCGCCAATGTTCAAATAACATCGAGATGAAGTGCGAGAAAACTAAAAACGATCAAAACAAAATAGAAAATGAAAACAAACAAACAAACAAAACTTCCGAGTTGGTTTTACCTACGTAGACTCGAAGTTGATCCGATAGATTTTTATATTCTAAAATTAGGTTTATCGACTGCAGTCGATGCGACAATAAGTTGATCAGTATAAGTAACTATTTAATAAGCTTAAATCGCGGAATCGGTTTATATGAAAAGTACACATGCCCAAATGCCCACTACCCACACACGACCGTTGCCCTATATTCGTGATTATGTACGAGTAAATCATGGAAACGTATAGCAGAAACGGAGATTAATACTCGTACTTAACCAGTTGTTGATAAAACGAATAGGTAGGTACCGATAAAATATGAAATTTTTCAACTTTCGTTACATTCGTCAAATCCGTAATGCACTCGCGGAAATCGAAATCGACAATCCTTGGACCTAGTCAACGAATTTTGTCTTTTTAATTTCAGAATCCCTATTTAACCAATAGGTAACTAAAATGGATACTCTTAGCTTAATAAGTATACATAATATGAAATAGGATACCTACGCATACGCATATACATACTTATACATGCGTAAGTCCAAGTACCATCTTCACTAAAATACTGACATGACGTAGCTATTGTTATTATGTACATTACATACGTAAGTATGTATATTGCGTATCGTGTGCTAACTCTGAACGATGTGAGCGAGTGTTACTATTGCTGTATTGCTTGTTTACAATATTTGTTCGGCGGAGTGGGCAGCGGACACCATTCATATACCTACTACACTATTCTTATTCGTTACTCGCGAGTGGTTAAATGGTTAATGTATGTATGTAAAACGCTGCAAATACGTAAGCATAATTCAAAACTTTCGCGAGTTAGGTCTACATATACGAGTATAATGTTACCCATTTTCCAACTTACATTAAAATGAAATCGATCGGTATCGGTACGTTAAAAAAATGACAAAAACGAATGAGAAAAGAAAAAAAGAAAAAAAACACTAAAATAATCTACGTTCACTCGCGCCCACTAGCTCTACTAACCTAACACGACTAATCAGTGTTCACTTCTTCGTTCATGTTTACACAATATAGTAATAGTATTCAGCATCATTCTGCTTCAGCCCTTCAGCGTTCAGCGCCAGCTCAATTCAGTGTTGTCAAGTTCGCGGTACAAAATAGTATAAAATACGAGTGGGTATACGACGGATACAACAACCGACGTCGTGGGTCGTGGTAGTCGTACATGCGTACTGCGTAGTGGTGGTCGTAGTGCTGCGAGCTTTGCTCACCGAACAGAAACACCAACGAGCCAAAGAGCCAAAGAGCGTATCGCCGAACCAAGCCAACCACCCACCCACCCACCGACCGGCACTGATCGGCGATCGCGGTAGTAACGGCCGACGCCGAACTGCGTCGCTTGCGCCTGTTTACATAAATAGTAATAGTAAATACATCCGACATCTTGCCGTACGGTCACAAAAAAGAGAGACGAAACGAATGTCAGCAAGGATCGTAAACATACACTCCGCTTCTCCGCCCCCGCCATCAATCTACTAGTTTTCCTTCATCTGTTCTTCAACTTTTTATCGGTCCGCAAAACAAAACAAAACAAAACAACTCGCGTCGTCGAATTGAACACCTGATTCTGAACAAGTTTCCATTTCCGCCGCGCTACGTCACGTCACCCGGCATCTGCTCGGTCCTAGCTCGGCCGCCAAGTGCCAACTACAGAAAGAAAAAAAATGAACTGAATTCTGCGCGACCTTTTGATCTTTCTTCTTCTTTTTCTTTAAATAACTACGCCGACAGCTGGCTTACCACTCAAGCGACGATGGTGAAATTCGCTGGTATTTGATAAAACCAGGTAAAACTATCACCTATTCGACGTTATTTCTAAAATCTCATTTACCTGTGGACAACAAAACACGTCAAATTTTATTATTATCCAAATGTTGGTCGTGAAATCAGCGTTCAAGTTGAACGTAAACGGTACACGTGCCGTACCTACACCACCTACAGTTTACACTACATAATATCTACATTATACGTAGTCGTATATGTATGCCATGACATAACTACGTGTGTTGCGTACACCGTTGTATTCACTACACCCACATTTCGGCAAAATTTTTCAGCCACATAGATGGGCGAATGGCGAATTCAAGGTGGCTGCTAACGTTCGCAATGCCAACCTACGAATAACCGCTGCGCGCTAAATACGAACGATCTATAAACTTACGCTTCCATAATAACCGAACGTTTCAATTTTCACAATAAACAAACAAACAAACAAAAATTATAAAGATAAATCACTGTAGAAATTGCATTAAACAAAATGCATTTCACGCGAACAAATTACATCTTTCATTAAAAACGCATTTACGCATCAAGGAACAAGGAGTAATACATTCTTATCTAGGTACTCGTATTAAAGCTATCCTATTCGGGCCTTACTCGTTGAATTTCTGACCCAGCTTCATAAAATTTTGTTTCCTTTTTCTCCTCGTTCGGCTATTAAAAGCTAAAATTTGCTTCATTTGTTTACAATTTCGGGTCCCGGTGCAATCGTCCAACCTAAACCCCTTATTAAGTAGGGCTTGATCCTATTACACCTATTACCAATTAATTGCATGAAAAGAATGATTACAAATACGGCGCCGATATTCTACCTTATCACTCTTGTAGAATCAACGCTCGCGCGCATATTACAACGTAAAAAAAAAAAAAAGAAAGAAATAAGAAAATACTCGAAGTACTAATTTGTAAATTGTAGTACAAAAATTATTTCACATATTCGTTCGAATACACGCAAGGAGGGGGAGACGATCGAAAAGATGGCTTAGATCCATCAACACTCGAAACAGATGATCAGAAAGCGAAATCCATATTGCAAACGGTGTGTTTGACTTTATTGTACAACGCAGTTTCGCTATTTTCTTGTAATATACCATATAGCTTGGAAACGTACTGGTCAATATTCAGAGCGGTTGGAGTTTCACGAGTGCCTGTAAAAAACCGATGATCGATAATTCGATATAAATGTTGTGCCTACCCTTAGAAGCAACTGGTATGCCACAAAAATTTGAAAATCAATCGTACCCGGTAAAGGTATGTTGGAAAATTTTTCGATAAAAATTGTTTTCATTTTTTGTAAATGCTGTTGAAGAAGATTATTAGAAGTTTTACGTTGCAAAGTCTCAATTTGTAATTTATCAACAGCTTGTTTCATATTTTCCAGATGTTTTTCCAGTATCGCGTTTTGTTGCTCGACATCTGTATTACTTTTACGCAACTGGCGTAATTCAGCTTCTCTATCTGAAACAAGGTCGTACACAGGCGTATAATACAAAAATGAACCACGCGATCGTTCGTCTAATACGAATATGACCGCAGTGGAGAAAAGAAAAACCGAGGAAATGCGGCTTACTTTTATTGTATTCCAAAAATTCTTCGGTGAATATAGGAATATCGAATATCGGTACGTCAGCTTCTTTATCATTGTCCTGAAACGAATCAATTCGAAAATAAAACAGATCGCTTAACAATTCGGAAAAAAAAAAGTAAGATCCGTCCGTAATACAAGAAATAAATCTCAACATATTATGCAAAATTATCAATACCGCTTCCTCCGCTGAATTTGTTTTAATCTTCTTTTTTTGCTTGTGTTCGTTGAATTGTTTATAAGCCTCGGTTTGTTTGTAGGCGGCCATTTCTTGCATATATTTCTCACGTTCTTGTTCAGCCGCATCCAGATACATCTGAGCACAAAATTTCAAATTCGTCGTGAAATCGTCAATACGAATATTGTGCCGCGTTGTTTACACGTTACAAATTATTTACCTGTTTTTGATCTTGAGGTAATTGGTTCCATTCATTAGCTAAGAGACGGGTGATCTCTGTGAAAGAAATGTTCGGATTATCCGAGCGCACTGCTTCCCTGCGATCGTTGGTAAACCGAACATAACCTACATCAAAGACTTATCGTTAACTCGTAATCAAGTATCTTCGATGTAACATACACTACTTCTTTGCGATCTTTCTCTTTACTCATTCAGTATCAGTAATCGAGGCAATGAGGAATACCGTACCAGAAAGCGGCTGTCGAGGTGCAGTTTGATCGCGGTTAGCGCTTTTCTTCCTTTTCTTTAGTTTTGTAAAACTACCTCGTTTAGATAAAGAATTATCATTGGAATGGTTACCTAAATGCATTGACAAACAAAAGGAAAAAATTGAGGTACATTACGAAATCCTTGCTCACACAATGCAGATAATGTTGAACGTAAGCGAGCTAATTTTTGTGAGAAAAAACTTACCAGCTCCGTGATTAGTTGACATGATCAAGTCTCGTCAATTTCCTCTAGTTTTGGAGTTTCTATTTAGCATGATTTAATTGATTAATTCAACTTCCTGATTTTCCTCACAAGAAAGTACATTATACAGTTGTTGTTGATACAATTCAAAATACAATTATTTGATAATGATAACAGCAAAAAAATAAAAAAAATTATGCCTATGCCTACAACAGTCAAGATCAATGGTAATTTACCATTATTACTATTACAATTTACATGAATATTACCGGTAATTTTGTGTAAAATAAATTTAAATTTTTACTTTTTATATAAAATTTTTTCATTTTTTATTGTTGTGTAATGTGTTTCAATACTCTGATTCCTGAATAATGAGTTTCATTTTTTTACTTTTTTCCTTCATACTTTTCCTAACATAAAGCAAAACTTGCATTTTTGTCATTCCTAACTTCTAAAAGACAACTTTTGAATTCTCCATCTCCACATCGCATACGGAATTGAGGATTGAGGACGTCGCATGCACCTTACCTACCGTCTACGGTCTAATACTCATGTATCTTGTTCAATACAATCGCGTACTACATACACCAAGCTGCTAATTATTTTCGAATAGATTACAAATACAGGAAATAACTATCAGCGCTTCTGTTCCTAATGCGACGTAAAAACTCCATTCTGCAATGCGTATGCGTATTGCGAACTCAGGAGCCATATTATGAACTTCAGCTATGGATAACGAATTCGTTATAGCTTTGCGAAAAAGTTGTTTTTCCAGTTATTCTAAGAGATAGAGTGGCAGTGTTGCAGCATTGGTGCTCCAACACCCTTCCAAAGCTTCAAAGAAGCCGATGAAGAAAGCGTTAAAAAATCATTACAGAAAATGTTTATTTCCTTTGTCGCGATTTAATAAAAGGGAGGGAAACTGAATGGCGTTGAATGAATATTTTGGCATCATTGCTAATTTTCTAACAATGATCATTGCTTATAATTAGTTCTAATAACGACTAGCGTCAATACACACAAAACTAAAATTGAAACATTTCTTTTTGACTAGAGTACACGTGAAGATTCGTCGAATTCATAACTCAAGTAGGTATACAAGTAATAAGTAAGAAAGTAAGTACAGAATAATTATACTACCTATTCATTATTCGAAATACATAATACGTATAAAAAGATTGACAACAATTAAAAACTTAAAAAAATTAGGAACACCTTCGTGAAACAGCAGTTATTTTCAACGATTTACATTTAAATAATTGAGCAAGTCTTTTCGTTAGTTGCTTTTTTTTATTCTTGTTTGTTTGACTCGCTATTACTTTATTATTATTTATAGTAGCGTTTTCAAGCGGCAATATAAACTACGCCTCCGTAAATTTACGATAAATTATTTTAATTTTAATATTTTCAGATATTTTTAATATCATCATTCGACCAATGTACAAACAAATATTTTACAGTTGCTTAAAAACAAGGTGCACGCTCCTGTCACCTAAATTCATAATTACGTTAACGTTAACCGCCTACAAGCAAGGTATCTATCTACATACTAGTACATAACATCTAAATGAATCTTTGAAAAAAAGTCACTTGTGACAATACGGAAAAATGTTTCTTACAAAGCAAACAAAACTTTTACTATAATAATTGCGATTTTAACGAAAAGCAGAATGTAGTTTTTCTTCTACGTATAAACTCCCACACTTTTTTTCAAAAATTACAAGAAATAGAAGAGAAAGAGAAATTTTTGTGATAAAAATTAGGTAGGTGTTACCATACCACTTAAATTAATTACAGACAGGTAAGGAAGTATTACTTCTATGAGTATTTGAGCAGTAAATTCATTATTTTTTTTTCTGATTACCACGACTATGGAAACCTATTGAAATTCAATAATAATCATTCGTGTTTAGGGACCTTCAATTCACCATTCAGCAATCGCTGTTGTCTTTTGATCTGCCATTCGATAACTATTCTTCCAATCAGCATGAAAAAAAAAACCTTTGAAAAAATACCATTACTAGTTAACACTTTGTCAAATTGATATTCTTCGAGCGAAAAAGAATGACCATCGATTACTAAAACTTAGAATTAGCTAAGGTTACATCATTTTTTTAAAGGGTAGGGCGCTCGTATAACGATGCACCATACAGGGATTTTACATTCACATACTCCTATTTCTACAGCTATGTACTCGTAGCTCTTTAAATTCAGACGTCTCAGAGGCGGTGACAAAGGCTCTTTCCACTATTCTAAAAATAAAAGCTGCGATTATAATGGTAAGAAAAGTAACAGAATTGGCGTAACATAAAATGACAAGAGTTCTGTAATTTTCACATACGAGTATTTTCCAAAACAACTGCACATCGCTAATATAAAAGTTTAAAATATTATCTTGATTTCAACAAAACAACAACATAAAAGGAACAGAAAAGTTTAAACATTTCAACTTACCTATTACCTAATACCTCCTGGTCTCAAAATAATTATTCTGTTAAACTCATTACATATAAACACTCCTACTGTATTTTCAAGATTCAACTTTTCTGTTACTTTTCAATAATTGTGAATTCACATTCTTTTCCACCCACTCACTCTCTCTCTCTCACGCGCACACACACACAGTCATCAATCATATCGTAATACTAGGTGTTTTCGGGCGATTTACTGAATTTACTGAAACTGAAACTACTGATCAGTAAATTCAGTAAGTCGCCCGAACGCACCTACCCGCTACGCAATGTATATCACAAATTATATATACAGGCTGAAAGAATTTTTGTCATGTGAAAAGGGTGCTAGAGTGTAGAG
>FIZV01013547.1:0-17955 GCA_900050545.1 Trionymus perrisii | reverse complement strand
ACAAAAAATAAGTCATAAAAAAGTGTCATATTAAAACTCTGACCAAAAGTCTGAACGGAATAATTTTAGAAAGTTCCAACAAAATATCAGAAAGTCAGAACTTCAAAAAAATTTTGTTTTTAAAAGTATGACCTAAAGTCACAAAAAAAATCATAAAAAAATGTCATATTAAAAGTCTAACCAAAAGTCAGAAAAAATATTATAAGTCATAAAAAAATTGTGCAGGTGCCACGTACCTCAAAAAAAATTATTTTCATTTTAGGCCTATTTTAGAAAATTCAGGACTTTTTTCAATTGTGAAATTTTATTATTCCAAAAAATAGAGGATTTTTTATTCCAAAAATGTACAATTTTGTTTATTCTAAGAGAATTGAATTTTTCCATTTTAAAAAATTGAGAAATTTTATTACGTATTCCAAAAAAATATGACGACTTTTTATTCCAGAAATTGGAAATTTTGTTTATTTAAAAAAAATTTGTTTGTTTCAAAAAAATAATCAAAAAAATCAAGGATTTTTATACCTTAAAATTGCAACCTTTTTTAAATTACAAAAATTTGTGATTTTCTTATTTTATCACAAAAAATTTGGAATTTTTTTCATCACAAAAAATTAAAAATTTTATTTATTCCAAAAAATGTTAAAATTATTTTTATTTCAAAACATTAATTTTTTTTTCATTACAGAAAATTTGAAAAAATTTTGAATCCCAAAAGCAAAAACTTTTTACCCCTAGAGAATTTATTTTTTCTTCAAAAAACAAAAACGTTTTTTCAAAGAGTTGATCAATTTCCTTCTCAGAGAATTTTCCTTCATTCTAAAATTTTAAAAATATTTTTATCTCAAAAAGTTGAACAATTTTTTCCTTCAAAAACAGACATTCTTACTCTCACTTTAACAAATTGAGGCTAGGTACTGCCACTTTGCCAATCGTGCGTACCTCGTATTGACCTCAAACCTCAATTTATTTTAATTAAGTATTAAGTCTTTCGGCATTTCACTTGCAGATTCGTGTTTTAGTAACCCACAGCGTAACTTATTTATCTCAAGTCGACTTGATCATTGTTATGAAAGAAGGCTCCATTTCCGAATCTGGCTCATTCCAAGAGCTTTTAGATAATCAAGAAGATTTTGCCGAATTTTTGGCCACTTATTTGGAAGAAAATACAGAATTCAATGAAGAAGGTTGTTTTAAAAAGTATAGACTTTTCAATTTACTCGTAATAGGTAATTACCTATTTATGTATCATTGTGCAGATTTAAGCATATTAGAAGAAGTTTTGACAAAGAAAAGAGCGTCAATTGTTGCTCCGAGGCATAGATCGATCGACAATCCGGTGGATTTATCTGCCTTGTGCGAAAAGTAGGCATATCCATATTTTTCATCGTTCTAAAAATACCTAAGCGAAGTTACTAAGTATTTTTGTGAAATTTATTTTTACAGACGTACATCATTAATCAGTATTAATGGAAAGTTAATGAAAACTCGTGAAAGTAAAGCAGATGTTAACGAAGTCATACCTGGGCAAAGATTGACTGAAGTTGAATACACTGAAACACAAAACGTGAGTAAATTAATTTTTCTATTTTATTTATTTATTTTTAATGTTCTGAATATAACATGTTTTCTAGTTGAGCTGGAAGGTTTACGCCTATTTCATGAAATCGGCCGGATTTATCCTCGTATCTGCGATGTTTGTTGCCAATTTCTTACTCCAAGTATTGTCCTTTGTTTCGAACATGTGGTTGACGAAATGGACCGATGATTCGAATGCTATTACTTCCGAAGGGACTCAAAACATTTCCATGAGAGATTTTTATCTTTCGATTTATGTTCTATTAGGCTTGAGTAAATGTAAGCCTAATGGAAATTATTTTCTAAAATTTTATAGGGCTATATGATTTTTGAAAAATTTATTTTATTGCAGCTGTTATGGAACTCATCTCAGATATCTGTATTCGGGTCGGATGTTGCATCAGCGCCAAAGTATTACATAATTCAATGTTGAGTAATATTTTTCGTGTACCCCTTTCTTTCATGGATGTCACCCCTGCCGGACGTATTTTATCTAGATTTTCTGGCGATGTCGATGTGGTCGATAACTGTCTTCCTTATCTTGTCGCTGGAGTTATTTTCTGCATTGGTGATGTAAGTATTGTGATGATTATTACCCTGGTGATTATTATTGATTCGAATATCTGGATGGCAATCATGTTGGTATCTATTTTCAGGTTATTTGCAGTTTATTTATTGTCAGCAGTAGTACCCCGATTTTCATTACAGTTATTTTACCCATTGCTATTCTGTATTATCTTACTCAAGTAAATTTTCAAACCTGTAAAAATTTATTTAGGTATGTATGTACCTATTTCCAACGACGAATCACACCTTGTAATCGATGTGTGTTTTTGAATATCTATCTAGCGATTTTATGTGGCAACTTCGAGACAACTTAAACGATTAGAATCGGTATCAAGATCGCCCATGTATTCACATTTTGTCGAGACGGTTGTTGGTATGTGTTTAAAATTATTTTACAGAGTGCTTAACGGTCCTGCTGGTAATACTGGCCCTGTAAGACTATTATAACGATGACAATTCTTTCCAGGAGCTCCATCAATTCGAGCTTACGGTCTGTCAGAAAAATTTATCAAGCAGTCCGAGGAAAAAGTAGACCATAACCAGGAAAGCTACTACCTAAATATTGTTTCCAACAGGTAAGTAAATATAGGTAATATTGAATGTATCGAATATTTTTCCAATTTAACAAAATAAAATTCTGAAATAATTATTTCATTCGTTAGATGGCTCACGGTACGCGCAGAAATGATCAGCAATATGATTATATTTTTCGCTGCTTTGTTCGCCATTTTAGATAGAGACACCATAAGTCCTGGCTTAGCTGGTTTATCAATAGGGTACGCTTTACAAGTAGGTAAAATATGCTACCTTCGAATTCAATCCAAGGTATCTAGGTATTTAATTAAATATATTTTCTTTATGGCTTCAGATTACTTCGACACTGAGTTGGTCTATATTAAAGATCTCAGAAATGGAAACCAATATGGTTTCGGTAGAACGGATCAAAGAATATAGTGAAAAACCACAAGAAGCAGCTTGGAAAATACCAAACGAGCAAATACCAAAGAATTGGCCCTCAAAAGGTGACATCCATTTTCAAGATTTCAAAGTCAGATACCGAGAAGGTTTAGAGATGGCTTTGAAAGGCATTACGTTCTTCGTTAGCGATGGCCAGAAAGTACCTAATTTGTTCCATTTGTGGTTGATTTGTTTGATTAGACGTCTGAATTGTAAATTTTTTTTTAGGTTGGTATCGTAGGCAGAACTGGTGCTGGAAAGTCCTCGCTGACTTTAAGTTTATTCAGAATACTCGAATCTGCTGGTGGTAAAATAATGATCGATGGTATCGACATTGCTACTCTGGGACTGCATACACTTCGTTCTAGATTGACGATTATTCCTCAAGTAATTGACCATACCTATAAAAAAATTCTTACCTACTTCAGTGGTTCATATTTTGCTTCCTTATTAGGATCCTATTTTATTCTCTGGATCTTTAAAACTGAATTTAGATCCTTTCGACGAGTACTCCGACGATAGTTTATGGCGTGCATTGGAATTAGCTCACCTCAAATGTTATATCTCAACTTTGGACAATGGATTAAAATGCGAAATCACCGAAGGAGGTGAAAATTTTAGGTAGGTACCTTGCTTTGCCTCGATTGTATGATTTCCATTGAACATTTTCTGTTTTGAAATTTAAACTGCAGTGTTGGACAAAGGCAGCTTATCTGCTTGGCTAGGGCATTACTACGTAAAACGAAAATTTTAATTTTGGACGAGGCTACAGCTGCTGTGGATCTAGAAACTGATGATTTAATCCAGAACACAATTCGTAAAGAATTCAAAGATTGTACGGTTCTAACAATTGCCCATCGATTGAATACTATAATGGATTATGATAAGTAAATATTTCACTATAAAAGTCCTTCTACTGATTGGTATTTGCGACTGATGGTGATTTTCGTTACGAATAGAATCTTAGTTATTGAAGAAGGATACGTGGCGGAGTACGACTCGCCTCATACTTTGCTGAAATCAAAGAGTTCATTATTTTATCGAATGGCTGCCGATGCTGGATTAGTTTGAGAAGTCCTGATTTCGGCGATGATGGATATATTTTTACTCAAAGAGCTGGAAAATGTTGGAAAAAAAAGAAAGAAAAATGAGTTTGAAGAAAACGATTCGGACATTTGGATCGGTTTATTTACTATTTTTAATCGTTGCCTGTACAAGTAATATACAGTTGTAAAAATCTGGCTTCGCTCAGAAAATTACGAATAAACATAAACACGTGAAATAAAATGAAATTTTAAAAAAAATCTTCAAAAATTCAACTTAGAGAAGTGATTTTGTCTTTTACTATGAATAAGTACCTATTATTTTAATATCAGTCATCTCGAAGTATATTGATAACGTTTATGAATTTCAAATGTAGATTTAAACTTTAGCAATAAATCTTCATGACCCTGAAATAAATTCGCTAAATGAGAATCAAAGTCTTCCGAACTGATCAGTTCGTCTCTCCTTCTATTCACGAGATTTAAAAAAAATCGCGTTACATCGGGTTGGTCTCTAAAACGTTCTTTTACTTCGTCGCAGAAATCGTTGAACGGTTTGTCTTCGGCTGATGTTATTTCTTTAAGTAATTTAGGCATACACCAATAATGGAATGGTATAATGGCTAAGGCATCTGGTAAGCGGAGCTGTTTGAAGCTATTCGTTAGGAATAAATGATTTCCCAGCAATTTGGTAATCTGGAAATTAAGCTTGGCTTCAGGATTCATTGCTCCGCTGAGTTTCTGTTTTTGGTAGTCTTCTAGAATACTAATGAATTTCTTGAATTTGTCGCGTCGTTTTAGAAAACAAATCCAAATTTTGATCACGAAATCGTCCGTTTGTTTGCATATGTCATCTAAATCGTCGTCCAATTTGGTAAAGCAAGGAGGGTTGAGCGTTATACCAGGTGTTCCCTTGTTGGAATCACACTTCAATATCATTTTCAACCCGAAAGGTAGAAAAGCTTTGAACCCTATGATCATATTCGGATCATGTTTGAACAAATCCCATAAATCGGTGAGCCTAATAATGGCTTGCGTTACAGTTATTTGTTTCGACCGAAGTCCGGTCAAAATATTACTTAGCTGACTAAAAATAGATTTTCTGTCCGGAAATTGATACTTGCATTTTATGTGATTCAAATAAGATAGTTGGTCTCCAATCTTAGAACGTATCTGTTGAATTGTGTCTTCTTGTTGTTCCACTTCCATGGAGGACATTTTGAACACAGTAACGGCTGACGTTGATTACACGATTGAATACACGCACGACAGAAGGGCATTCAACATGAATTGTATTTAAAAATTACATCATTTTACCGATTCTTTGCAAAAACTTCGAAAAATGATTCCATAATCAAGAGAAGAAAATTTTTAAAGTATTTCTCCACATCACTGATAAAGTCGTACGAAACAAAAACAATGAGCAAGGCACATATGGTTTGCGCATGCGCGTTTCGCGAAACTCGCGAAGAAACGGGAATTTTACGTTGATTTGACGTTGTGAACGGAAAATTTCGTTTCAATGTTTGTGACTGGTAACACTGGCAAACTCTTGAAACGAAAAAACTGATAACAAAATACTGTGTTGTGATTGGTTGTTCTATTCCACGTTCGATCCGCTCGTCTCTCACACACACACGTACGCGTAGAGGAACAAACTTTATCGGACTTTCGAGCTTTTTAGTAAGTTTTTAGTATCAAGTTCCAAGTTAACGTTTTGTTTTAGTTCATTTGCGGCTTCTTAAATCTAACGTTGATTAATTAACTAATCAATTTAAAAATACGTTTGTAATGATAACATTTGAGTGATCTATATTGCATCCGAGATATCTGGAGAAAAAGCTCGTCCATTACTATAAATGGACAAATGACAGTAATTTGAATCTATCAAACACATCTTCAGCTTTAGATATCCCAAAATAGCCATAGGTTTTGTATATTCGTTTCGTATCTGCACTGAAATAACATTGATTTTGTGTAAAAGATACATCAACCCGGAAAGATGTCCAAAACAAACGCTGATACGGTAGCAGAAAGGAGATTACGACCGGTATATGGTAAGATTTGAGTATGAATTATTTTTATTCTAGTTTTTGTACGAGCTTTTATTTATGATTGTTTCCCGTTATATTTAGATTGGTTGGATAATAGCAACAACAAGAAAGCTATTCAGGAAGCTGATAAAGTATTAAAGAAACAGCCAGATTTGCTGTGTGCCAAGGTGTGATAAATTTTTATCACTTTACTAAAGTGTATTATTGGTTTGTTATTTTACCTGTCTGTTTTCCTCTTGTAGGTTCTAAAAGGATTGGCTTTACTGAGATTGGGCAAATGTAAAGAATGCGAAGAAATATTAGATAGTGTTAAGAAGGAAGTGCCTTGCGATGATTGTACTCTTCAAGCGATGACCATATGTTATCGTGAAATTCATAAACGTACGTATATTCTCACCGCTGAAACGCTCTCCGTTATCTAAAATAATTCACGTTCTATGTTTTCGCCTTAGTTGAAAAAATATGCGATGTTTACGAAAATGCTGTACAAAAAGATCCTCTGAACGAAGAACTAAATACGCATTTGTTTATGTCGTACGTTCGAGTAGGTGATTACAAAAAACAACAGCAAGTTGCATGGAATTTGTATAAAATTAAGCCTAAGAATCCGTATTATTTTTGGAGTGTTATGAGTATTTTAATGCAGGTTAGTATATCGATGCGATGAATCATTTGATTTATTCAGCTGGTACTTACCCTTTTTGTTTCAACTAGGCTCAGAATAACGACGCAACCGTGGCCCAAAAAGTTACGTTGCCTTTAGCCGAAAGAATGGTAAAGAAATTCATCGACGATGGTAAAATCGAAGCTGAACAAGAAGTACAGTTGTATTTGATGATTTTAGAAATGCAGGTAGATACTGTTTTATTTAGTATTTATGAATTTTCTTTACACGTTTCTATTAATCGGAATATGATTTCAGAAAAAATACAAACAAGCGTTAGAAACAATCGACGGTGAGTTAGGTCAAAAAGTAACTTCGTATTACATGTTTTCTCGTAAACGAATCAAGCTTTTGGAAAATCTCGAAATGTGGAAAGATTTGAACGCCTATACTAAGAAAATGATACTTGAGGAGTAAGAAGAATACCTTGATTGCAGGATCAAGTTTTCAACTGATTAATTGATATTTGTATTTTGTTCCTTAGACCAGATGGTTATACTTATTACGGAATCTATATCGATTCCATGTTCAAACTGTTGAAGTCCGGTGAAACTGGAGATGATTTGAAACTAGTGTCATCTTATTCTTTCAAAGATGAGCCAATTAATCCTGATTGTACCATAGAATCGTGTGTATCATTTATTAAAAATTGCCAAGAAGATGAACAACGACAACATAAATTAAGAGGACCATATTTAGCCATTTTGTTACTGTACAGAAGACTTCAAGAAGAAGGATTTGATCCGATTACGTATTTAGGTACGATATTCATGTGTTTAAAAGTATTTGAATATTTTTAAACTATTTAAAGATTGTTTTTCGGCACAGGAAACCCTATGGATTTATTCAAAAACTATTTTGATTTATTTTCGGCCAAAGCGTGCTGTTTTAAAGATCTGTGTCAATTTTTACCTCTCATTCAAGACGACTATCAAACTTTGCTCTCAGAAACGATGAACATGATCGAGCAAACAGAAGATAAAAGTGTAAGTTGACCTCGAAAATACGGTTTTGATCATTAGACCATCGTTATTATAATTGTTTCGTCTATCGATTTTGCAGAAAAAGCAAATGATGATGTATTTGACTCATTTCCAAATTAGAAAGTATTTTTGTACTTATGAGAAATTCTCAGTGGATGATAGAATGGCGGAGATTTCAAAATTGTTAAATTTCTACTACGATGGCCATCGATTTAACACCAATTTAACGTCGACTGATTTAGGGTAATTTAATTTTGATCCTCGTAACACCTTTACTTATATACTTCTATGTTAGTTTTTTAACGATTGTTTTATTTCAGGTGTAATGATACTTTTATGGTATTAGTGGCTCATCTCTTGCACGATTTGTATTTGGATACGAATGATTTTAAATTCATCAAAGATGCCATTTGTTTGCTAGAATACGCTTATACCTTTAGCCCCTCTAATCATCACTTTAAATTATTGTTATTGAAGTTCTATAATTTATTAGGTAAGACGATTCTTTTTTGAATAAATAATTTGCAGACTTGAACTAATCGAGTGAAACTTTCAGGTGCAACGAAAGCAGGTTATAAATATTTTCAGTTATTGGAAATCAAACACGTCCAATATGATTCATTAGGGTATCTCGAATGTTGGCCATTGTTGTACAACGGACAATACTCTTTTGCTGTTCATTTACTCGATAATACTTTGAAGTTCTTCAATGTAAACTATAAAGAGGTCGGTAATGATGGAAATAAAGTTTGTAAAAAAAAAATATCTATATGAACATGTTTTTTTTTTTTTTAGGCTGCTGATCAGTTGACGCATGCATATAAATATGGCTCCTTCGAGAAAGTGAATGAATTTTTGAATTTTCGTGAAAAACTGAAGAATTCATTTCACTATAGTTTAGTTACAATCGAGCATTTGATGCACGATATTACGCATTTACCTAGTCATCATATTACCGTTCAAGTATGTTTGATCTGATGAAATATTCAGCAAAAATGCTTAGTTACTAATTTTTTCTTGAACCTGTGTTTTTTAGACCGCATTACATATTTCTATTAATCCGGAAAAGAGTACCGTAGCTGAATTGGATCATTTAGTGGATAACAGAGATTTACAGTTGTTCTTGAATTTCGACTCTGAATCTAGGTACGTAATTTTCTACCTCATCGCCGAAAATAAAATTATATTCGAGTCAAATAACCGAAATAAAATTTTACATTTGTAGACAAATGAACGATAACTACGCGAAATTATCTTTCAACAACGAAGTATCGTTGATCCGTCTACGAACGATGATCTTGCGCTGTATCGGAGCTTCAATTAATGTCAGCTTATGTGCAACGGCGACTGCATTGACGCCGGCCAACAAAACGAACGAAATAATCATAAAACAGGATGAATATGCGAGTACAAATGGAGTCGAAGAGCCACACATAAGACAGCTGCAAATCTTCATGGGAGTTATCGAAGAACTCAAAGAATTGTACAAAAATTCGTTACAGAAATTACCAAAAGATATACCAAAAGTAGGTTCTTGATCAGCTAGATACGTAAGTTCGAGTCGTTCAAAAGCAAAAAATCTAACGAGGATGTAATTTTTACAGAATGTATTCAGCGGTGTCGATTCATCCAAATTATTTTTATACCTGAAATCGCCATATTTCTTACCGCTCCTCATTGACGCGATGACATTGGGTTATGAATTTTGTAATCATTGTTTAACTCAGAGTTCGACTGACAAGCAGGTCGAAAAAATAGCCGAAATTTCAGCCAATATGTTTTCTAAACTGATTACGGAATGTAATCAGAGAATAAAAGACGAACTGGATTCGTACAACGAGATAGATCAAAGGGAGCTCATCGAGTTTTTGTGTTTGGCTGTCGAAGTAAGCGACATGTTTTCTTATTTTTTCTCTCATTCTTCGATAGACTCGTGAAACACTGAAATTAAAAAATATTTTTTCGGTTTTAATTCAGATCGTGTGTGTATTATGTATCATCTGTGGTAATCTACATACCATATTGGTACCATCGAAACAAAAGGAAACCGCTTTGAGTAAACGAAAGAAGAAAAAAGGGGGGAAAGATGTGACCTCCAACGGAGCCCAAAACGAAGATAAAAATAAAGAAGTAAGTGAAACTCGACCAGCCGATTCAAAAATATTCTCTTCATAACGTACCGTCCATCTTGATATTTTTCGCAGCAAATCGAAGAAGGCATTTTAAGAATATTCACCTACTATCTGAGTATCGTGCGAGATAATGTAAAAACACTGGAAATACATTTATCTTACTTAGAAGGCGGCTGGACCGAATTGGAAACCCATAAAGCCGGATTCGAACTGAAACCTAACACCGTTGTCGAATTCGGGGTAAATGGTGACCCTGCTACACCACCGGCCATTGGTATTTCGGAAGAAAAATGGTCGCAGTTGATGACAGAACTTAATGATAATCTGAAAGATAGTTACGTATCGTCCGTTAAACAAATTCGTAACATGGTTAAGCATAAAATCGACTATTTATCGTTGTTAACATTTTAATCATCTTGTGATTACGGTTTTCTTTACTTTTTTTTATTTTTCTGTTTAAAAAAAAAAGGGTATTCGTGAGTTGTATTGTATTGTATGCATACTTTACCATCGTGTATTTAAATGGTTCCTTGTAATTTTTACAAGATCAAGGGGGAGGGGGTTCCAAAAAAAGTTTTTGTGAGATTTCTTTCTCCTTCTTATTTACAATTTTGATACATTGTCGTGATGGGATTCTTTTGTAATGTATATTAGGCCTACGTTTATTTATTTTTTTAAAGTTATATCTGTGATTGTAATAAAAAGAATTGCGAACAATATGAATGCTGGTTTTAATCTGTTAACTGTATGGAACTAATAACAGCGATGTATTTTTTCTGCGATGGTGAAGATTGAAAAGCAGTGGTAGATTTCTGAGATGAAGTATATTTTGACGAGATTGCGCTATCTCTGCATCTAAGGCTCTGATTGAAAATTTTTTCAATCAAAAAGTTAACATTGAGGTTCTTGGAAAATTTTGGTTATTAGGTACAAAAATTTTAATAGGTACTCTCAGGTGCTCTCCCTCCTATTGTCATATTGGTTGAATTTTTCGCTTCACGTCAAGATTTTATTTTTATGTGATGTTAAAATGCAACAAAAAGGATTTCAATTTCCATATTTCAATCTAAAAAAATATATCAAGTTCAAGATGAATACAAAAGACTAAAGAGATAACAATTATTCTACCCCTCCCCTTTTGGTGCATTCCTTATGTTCGTTTTGTACGTATTTGGTCGTATTAGTTCGCTCTGCGACGTGTTTGCGATATTTTTACAAAAACAAGTAAAGATCGAAGAACCCTTACCCGGTTGTAACTTGCACGTTGTATTGCGCAAGAGTTTGCTTATGCGGTTTGGGTTGGTTTAATTCGCCTCGCATTTTCTTTGTGAACTGCTTACTTCTAAGTTCTAATTTCGATTTATCGGTATTATATTTGTTCCTGCTCGTTAATATTTGGTGAATTTCAGTCATCGATCATTGGGTGAGTGATTTTATTTTTATTCTTAACCGTTAATTAATTTTATACGCCTTCATTGACGTGTTGCGTTTCCATAATGGAACTGCGAACAAAAGGAATAAGAAAACACCTATCTTATAATTTTTTTATTCGGTAAGCGAAACAAATATCGTAACTGGATTCATTTTTCTTTGCATAAACGTAAAATATGAATCACTTCGTAATATAAATAATATACTACATCTTAATGGAATAAGGTTAATAGAGGGAGAAAGAAAAAAGGTAAATTTTATTAAACGATTATAATTATAATACAGCA
This sequence comes from Trionymus perrisii, assembly GCA_900050545.1. Lineage (NCBI taxonomy): Eukaryota > Metazoa > Arthropoda > Insecta > Hemiptera > Pseudococcidae > Trionymus > Trionymus perrisii. Next base: position 6,262 of record FIZV01013547.1, on the reverse strand, counting down.
GTACTATCATCTCGGTTAAGGCACTCAGTCCTCAAATTTGGGTAAACTATACGACCTCTTACAGGATAGCCGTTGAAATGAAAATACAGTTGGCGAATTTTAAAGATATTGGTAGATACATTAACCCTTGGTTCAATGCATCCAGGTACATCGAGTTATTCGCAATCATAATAATAATAATAATAACACCGCTGTGGAATTATTTCGACTCGTGTAGAGTAAATAAATTATCTAATTATAGCTTCTCGAACCTAGCGGTATTTTTGTTTCAATACGAGATGTTCGAGTTCGACGTAGTAGATACCTACTTCATAAGTTCTTCGTGTATAAGTATCTTCCTCTCGATATGTACACGCAAAAAAGGGGTTGCTTAATCTGTAGTAAGATGATGGAAGAAAAACATCATCAACTACAAAACAGCCATAGTCCAGATACCTCTCTATGTCCAGCAGGAGATCTGCTTGCAGAAGGCGAATATTCGAGTATAGTGTATAGTCATATACCTTGTAGATAACTTAGGCGAACTAATAATGATGTATGGCGGCTATTCCAATCCTTCCAGAAGACAATGAACTATTTGTTCGCTGAAGAATTTCATGTTGATGATTGATCGGTAGTGCATGATGAAATGGTTCGGCATAACTATGGCGGTATCTAGGCGATGCCGATGGTGCTGAACCATTATGGTGTGCAGGGCCAGCCGCAGACGTTAATTTACCATTTTTAATTAATTTACCATTACCGTTGTGATTGTTGTTGGTGTAGTGATGAGCGGTCCAGCCGTTGTTGTTGGGATCGCGATCTGTGGCTGGGTATCGGTCTAGTTCGTTGATTTCGTGGTATCCCAGACTACCTGTGGGCAGAAAATTGTGTGGTAGTGAGATTAATTGGGGTTGGAAAGAGTGAAAGATGGAGTGGAATTGGGTTAGTGGGCTTTGAGTGAGTTTTTGAAGATTTTGAAGATTTTTTTGAAATGGTTTCCCTGGTTATTTTCATTTTTTCCTGCCTAACATTTGAAACAGTTGAATGGTTACCTATTTTGTCGAATTTGAAAAGCGTCATTTTGAAAGTTTCTCAATTCGGTAACACTTACGTTCTCATAAAATTAGAAAAGTTTTGAACAATTTTTTCGTCATCGTTTTTAATGGAAAAAAGTATGTTTGCATAAAATCAGGAGATGAAAATATCATGTTCGTTTATCATTACGAATAAATCGAATCAATTTCGAAAATATTTTCTCATATCGCGTCTTGTTAGGATCACGCATCTTCTTTTCAGAATTAGTTTTCTTTTAATATTACGTAGATAGGTAATCCGTGGAACAATTTTGTGAACCCCCCTTAATTATTTTGAAAAAATTATTAGGCTTGAAAAAAAAAAATTATATTGGAATAATTTTGAGTAACATACTAACATTTCTGATTTTCTGTAAAAATGTTCAAATTCTGTCCCTCCGCTCCACCCCCAATTCATCAATTTCAAAAAAAATAATGGAGCGTTTTCCAAAAAAAATTGTTGGTATATTTTTGAAAAAATTACTGGAATTATTTCGGAGAAATAATATTACGAAATAATATCAAACTTGAAAACAAATAGTATTCCGTCACATTTTTGTTACAAAATTATAATTTTGGTTTACAAAAAAAAAAAAGTGAAAAAGTCTTTGAAAAAGTTCACGACGGTTTTTGTCTGTTTTTGTCTATGTCGTTTTCGGTTCATTTTCAAGGTGCAACACTGACCAATGCACGCTCTCGTTTCATTGCGTGCGTTGTGCGTATGTGCGTTATAATGCGTAGTCGAATAATTTTGCAATTTGCATGTCTAATCTATGTCTAATCGTTGAATCGTTGTTTGTAATTGTTTTTCGCGTTAAGTATTACCTAATTTGCGTTAATTTTTAATTGTTCGCTTACGTTTATAATCAATTAAGTTCCAGTGTATCACACAAATGCTGTTTTCCATGTACGAGGTGAGTAAAGTGCAGTTATCAAGTTGATACTCGAGAACTACCTGTAGATCGGTATAGTGGCGGACTAATTTTACGATCGTTTGTGAATGATTTCGCGAATATCCCGGCGTAAAGCAATATGAATGCACTTTGTAATATTCTTCGTTTATTAGATTTTGTTACAGAAGGTCGAATTTGATTTGTATATATCGGGTGTTCGGTTCATTTTGTTTAAGAATGCTATAACGCTACCGATGCTTTAGGACGTTATTGTTACGAACGATTGTGAATGAAAGTTCCAGACGTTTGGTTAATTTGATTTAATTTACATGCCAAAGCTCTAGTCGAGTATTATCAAGTTGAAAAGTGAATAATAATTTCGATTATGATTGTATTTTAGTGCAACAGATCCACCGGCAACGCTTCCAACATTCTTAAGACCGTTAATTATTTACTGGTCGTTCGATACCGATAGTGCAGATACCTACGTGATCTTATCTACACCTAAACGCTTCGGTGAAGATTTAGCGAGTTGAAAACTAAGTCAAGTTATTATGATATCATGATATTAAATTCAGTTTCGGTGCTGAGAGAATTTTGCGAAAGTAATCTGCTCATAGAGTCACTAGCGCAGTGTTTACTACTAATTTATTATTTAATCGCATATTTTAGCCGCTGTGGTAGGTGCAATCGATTAGCGTTGCGTTTGATTTCGCGTTATGATGACTCTCAAAAAAAATTATTTTAATTTTTTCGAATGAATTAGTATAATTTTGGAAAAAAATCACCACTTCGGCCATTTTGAAAATTTCATAAAATAGAACAATTTCAAATTTTGCAAAAAATTACTGAAATTAGGTACATTGAAAAAAAAATTATTACCTAGATTAATTTTGAAAAAATTGTAGACCTAAAAAAATTACTATTAGAATAATTTTGGGGGAAAAAATTGGAATTTTGATAAGAATTACCCACATTTTTAATTAACCAGTGCAGTTACTGTATTTTCAATTTTTTTTTTGTTGTTTGAATTATTGAAATAGTTGGGGAAATAACCCATTGTCAGTTTCGTTCATTAAAATATTTCATTGGAATGGCCGTTTGGCAAACAATAACCTACCTTGATAAGAGATTTCGGACGTCGTCCGATGATCCTGATACGATCGCCTCTTGAATTCTTTCGCTATTTCATTGGAGCTTTTGCGTTTCTCGTCTTCGAGAGCATCTAACATAGATCTACGTTTATCTACATCATTGGGTGGCGGTGCAGGTTTCGAATAGTACTTGCTATCGGATCTTTTGACTCGCCTTTGATTGGCGTCGTCTTCGTTATGCGACGAATACTGCTGATTACGGTTACTTCTGGTTTGAATTACCCTGGTATTATCTGCATGTCTGGTTGGACTTCGGTATCTTTGTAACGGGATTGAGTCGTCTTGGGCAAATGGCACTGAATGCTGACTCCTGGACATATCTCTGTATCTCTTGTTATTATCCACGTGATCAGGTAGATAGTCTTCGGAGTACGATCTGGTAGCCGGACGAGCGACTGCGGGTACATTTGTATTTACAGGACTTCTACATCTCCTTTCGATCTTCTGATCGACGCAAGGTATTTCCGAACTATGGTATCGATTCATTCGACTATTATTGTACCTTTCGTCTTCTCTAAATGAATTCAACTTGGATCGCGATAAACTGATAGCGTGTCCGTTGCCGGTACCACTACCGCCGTCGTTTCTGCCATTGTAACAATTGCTGGTGGACGTTATTGAAGGGTAATCTTCGGAATTGAGACTTTCTACAGATTTATTACGATGATACGATGGCCTAGCGATGGATCTACGTTTCTCGGTAATATCTACAAAGTCTTCTTCAGATTTATATTCGTTATTGGGATAAGCTGCAGAGCGCCTTTTATATTCATACTCTTCGGCTGTGCTTTCGCGACCTTTGAACAAATTCTTCGAAGTTCTCGGTTTGGCAGTAGGGATCGCAGATACGTTAGGGTAGTCGGCATTATGAGCGGATTTCTTCTTCTCGATATTCATCTGTATCAGTTTCTCTTGCTCTTCGAGTCGTTCGCGTTCTAAAAGCAAGAACTTCTCTTTGGCATCTTTGAAACGCTCCTTGGGTGAGGCGACTTCCGTAGGAGATGGCGACCTTTGACGTTCCTCCGGACGTCGCTTGGTCAAGTCTAATTTTAATTCTGACTTAGAAACGTTTTTATCGAAAAATGTATGCTTGGGCACGCGTACGTCTTCGAGATATTTTTGTTTCTTTTCGTAATCGGTCGAAGGTATCGAACGTACTGGTTTCTTACTGCTGCTGCGGAATAAAGTATCTTGATGCAGGTATCGGTCATCCGGCGGAGTATTCGGTGATCCGGGCGATGTAACCGGGCTCGATTCGAAACCGCTGCTGTTGTGGCGTCGTGCTCTTGGTAACGAGAGCTCTTTCGAGTGCCAGCCGTTTTGCTGATGTGATGAGACCGATGTCTGGACTAAGAATAGTGAGTCTTCATTTGGCTCCACGTTCCATTCTTCGTCTGTAACAATTAAAATTAAGGGTGTTCATTAATTTTTGTAAAAGTAAAATTGTTCTTCGAGGAATTTTTTAATTTTAAAATTAATTTTTAAAAAAAAATAATTGAAATAGTTTTATGAGATGCAATTTTAACGTGATCTCCTCAACATGTTTTGCAAAATTTCGCCAATTTTTTGTGATATTGTAGCGATTTCTTCGACCATTCAACTAAAGAAAGTGAAGAGGAGTATTCTACAAAATGAAGAATTTTCATTTTTTTTTAATTCAAATTTTTGAAAAATGAAACATTGTTTCAATAAAAATTTTTTCATGATTTTATTAAAATTTTTCAAATTGATGTTTTTCAAAAAAAAAAATTGTTTCTTGAAATTGAAAAAAAAATCTTAAATTAGATAGGTTCTTATTTGTTTATGTCGAAAATCAGTATTAAGTAATAGTTCGATAGAATTTTTTAAATTTTCATTTTGAATGTAAATTTTCAAAATTTTGTTGTTTAAAAAAAATTCTAAGTCTGTTTCAAAACTGTTTTTCACTGTTTATAATCATTTTAGAAAATTGAACCATTTTGAAAGAGAAATTTCTCAAACGTGGAATTTTAAAATTGTTTCGAGAAAAAAGAATTCAGTGTGTATTTTTCATTTTTTCAATTATTTTTCAACGAAAGATTGAAAAGTCGTCGAGAAAACATTTTGTTTGTTACTTATTCTATTTTATATATAAAATGTAATATTTCGTATTATTCAAAAAAAATTTAAAAAATTTTTTTCAAAATTTTTTTTGCCTAAATTTTTTTTTAAATACCCCGATTGTTTAAACAGAATTTTTTCAAATTTTTGATTTGAATATAAAATTTCAAAATTTTTTGGTTAAAAAAAAGTCTATTTTATTTTTTTTGTTTGTATTAATTTTAGTGTTTGAAATTACGAAAAAATGAGCTATTTTTGAACGGGAATTCCTTGGAATTTTAATTGATTCTTTTCAGATTTTCTGAAATTATTATTTTTTTGAAAGTTTAAAACCATTGCTTTTTTTGTGAAACAATCAAAAAAATCAATTTCGAAAAATCACAAAGTTGCCTCCACAATTGAACAAAATTTACATACCTAAAATAAAAGTTTTTCCTGCTGTTTGAAAATTTTCTGCTTTTAATGAATTTGAGTTGAAGTTTTTTTTATAAAAAAAATTTTCTCAATTTTTGATCTTTTTGGAGGGTGTGGTTTGTGAAAAGAAATGAAAGGAGGTAGCAGGTAGTAAAAAAGTAGTGATTTTTGTAGAAAAAAAATTCTCCAGACACCAAGACAGTTTGAACGGAAATTTTTTCAAAGTTTAATTTTGAATACAAAACTTTAAAATTTCATTTTTCAATAAAAAATTCAAAGTTATTTTTTGAAAAAAATGTTCTCAAGTTTATCTATTTTTTAAATGTATAATTTTTTTTCTTTGAAATGAACGATTTGTTCGAACAGATTTTTTTTCAAATTTTCGGTAAAAAATTTAAACAACTCCTTATTTATTCAATAAAAATTTGAGATTTTTTTTTGTTAAATTTTGTTTTTCAATTTTTTTAGTTGCAAATAACTTTAATGATGCTGGTAGAGTGAAAATATTTTTTTAAATTTTTGTTTTGTAATTTCTTTGAAACTCGTTCTTTGCATTTTATTGGTTGCAATTTCGTAGAATCGACATTTTCCTATTTCCGACCCCCCCCCCCCCCCCCCCCCCCCCCCCCCCTCTCCTACCCCGCACACATCCAACACCATTTTCTAT
>FIZV01013539.1:0-10438 GCA_900050545.1 Trionymus perrisii | reverse complement strand
TGTAAAAAACTTTTTTTTTTTTTTTTTTAACTCAGACCCAGTTGAGATGAATCAACTTGAACGCTACCTCAAGAGGCAGTCCAAAATTTCAATTTTTATCCTGTTTTCGCGAGCAATATTCTCAAAATGTTTGATTGAAATGTTCTTTTTTTTTCGTTTCATTTAAAAACAATTTTTGTTTAAAACTATTCTTTTACAATTTTTTTACGAATGATTTTTTGAAAATATTGTTCAAAACTATTTTTAATTTTTTTAGCTATGTTTTTCCAATTTTAATATCAAAAACAGTAATTTTTCAAATAAATAATGGAAATTTTTTATTTTTCATTTTAAAAAAATAATTCAAATAGGTGTTTTTCCATTTTTTTTTTTTATCAAAAAAAATTAACGTGATTTTCAACTTTTTTTTAAATCAACGTTTTTCTAATTTCATTCAAAAAGTTCATTTTTAAAAATACACCATAGGTAGGTAAGTACTCAATTTTATATTCTCAAACTCATTTTTTTTTTAAATTTTCGAATCATTTTAAAAGTTATATCATAAAAACAAGCGGTTTTGTAATTTTGATCAAAAATCGCGAGTTTAGAGGTTTCTAAATTCTATTTTACAAAAGAAAATAAAACTGCTCAAAAAAGTGTTGAAATTGTTTTCCTCTTTATTTTTTCATTAAAAAAATATAAACGTTATTTTTTCAAATTTTCATTAAGAAGTGCTTGATGATTTTGTTTGAAAAATTAATTTTCAAAAAATTTCAGTTTTCCTTGAAAGTTCCAACTAATTTTTTTCTAAATTTTTTCGAGCATTTTACAAAATTTTATTACTTTTTTTTATTTAAAAAAAATATTTTTTAGCTTGATTTTTTCAATGGAAAATTTGAAATCCAATTTTCTCATTTTTTTTTTAATAAAAAAAAAAAAGAAAAAGAAAGAAAGAAAGAAATTACAAAAACTAAAGAGACTTCATCTCCGATTTGAAACCCCCTACATCTAATTTCGAGCTCGTACTCGGATTCGTGTAGGAGTCGTAGTAAAGACAAACTTTTACACGAGAGTGCATCTCATCATAACCGTATTTCGTGAACCTAATGTAGATTTTATTTCGTTCATCAAGCGAGAGAAAACTATTTGTAGATGACGAAGTGATACAAAACCTGCCACAAATGAGATTTTAAGATGACAATTTTGAAAACGGAAAAAAACACGTCGTCTTCGCTGACGAACCGTGTAATACACTAAAGTGCAACCTACACTCGACTCATCCATATGTTTGGGATCATAAAGTCATCATATTATTACGAGACACGATGTAGTAGCATTTGTGTAGTATTTGTAGGTGGTACAAGCTACACCACACAACAGAGCACATATACTTGATACTCATACTCGTCGTTTTAAGATGGTCGGTAGTCATAACGCTGGCTTAATCCTTAAAAAGCGAATTTATCAGCACTCGAGGCGTTGAAAATTTCACACAATACTCGTAAATTTTTTAATTTCCAGATTAGTATACTCGAAAAGATACACGTACTATTGCAGTTATTAAAAAAAAATCACACCTATCCATCATCAGCTTTCAGTTGCCATATTTCTTCATAATGGTATAGGAAGGGGAGATTCGGACACGATTCGAAGGGGACTGCGCTGTCGTCATCTATTTATAGGTCTAAATTAATTACTCGCGTTAGCTGGTTATAATTTTCGGTTGATCTTTACAAATCAGCCAGAGTAAATAACTAATAAGCCTTGACAGAAATTTTCTCGTACCAGAGGCAACCAGCAAAGAGCACGGTGTCGGTATGGAAGACTGCGGTTGACAATTTGTTTTCGAGTTATGACAACGTTTAATGGAAACGTTCCAGAGAAGAAATTACATACGTTAGATTTACCAGTGGCTGGAGTAGGTGCTAAGAGGGTAATTCGAAAGAAAACTAACGTATTTCTAGGCCCAGTATAGACGACAAGGTTTCGAATAAAAGTTGACAGTTATATTTCGCAGACACCAGACTACCTCGTACGAATGGGTACACTGAGACGTGTCGAGAGTACAACTATTAATCGATTTTAATTTTTTCAAAGCTCTAGAATACTCGCATAGTAATCCACCATTGGAATGGAGGGTTCTACTAGTCGACGTATGGAAATTTTTTTCCAAGCTTCGTACGTGGGTTGGGTACACTTGGCTGAGGACGAGGCGGCCATTTTCTCCTAAATATAAACATTTTCGAAACCGTTTGATCTGCTCGTTGGCGTGCTGCGTCAACTAAAAAAGGCGTAAATTAAAAATGCTAATCGAGTTCGAAAAACGTCGATACAGGGTGATTGGAAAATGCGCATTTTTTTGAGCATTACGACGACCAAGTTTACATCTTTATCTCGATCTATACGTATTCTTCATATTATTACAGCTAAAAAGCTACATACCGCAAATCACTTCATAGTCGTCCCCCTTGCGCCATTTTAGTCTGCAAAGTATGAGAAAAGCCAACTTTATACGAATTGTATTTCGTATTTTACGACGTTACGTTGCTGCAGAAAGCAAATACGAAAAATGAATGGTACATTCAAATCTACCCCTCTCTGCTCAACTTTTGTGTACTTTCAAAGAGCTGCAGCAATTTGATAATACGACTACGGCACAGAGCTTTTTCCCCAAGCACCCAATCTTTTTCTTTTCAATTAAACGAGCTAAATTGAAATACGGTTTCGGGTAGGTATTTTCGTGGCACGAGAACGAAAAGCTAAGTATACCAGCGTGTTTCTTAAATTTTCAATTTTTCTCCGCTTCATTCGTTTAGAAAGATGAAGAATTTGATATTTCACCAATCTTGCCTCCTTAATTTCTGTCTCTTTTTTTCAGCCTGATGGATATATTAGGAATTAGATTGAAAATTGCGAGATATTAAAAATTCTTACGTTCATACGAGTCGAAATTACTTCGATTGGATCCATTTGATCGAAATACAGCTTGTCACTTCTGATCGAGTGAAAATATAGAAAAGGATGCATGGATTATAAATTTCAGACTCACACATCTTTCAAATGTTTCAAAAAAAAGAGGAAAATCTAAAGTTTCGTTTGAAATTGAAAAAAAAAAATTCAGGACACCCTATACAAATTTAAACGACACATCGAACGGAAACGTAATTAATTTTTCGTGTACGTAGAGATATTCTATATTTTGACGAAGCGACGACGACAGAAGTAATTTCAAAGGTGGACGTACGCTCTATCCGCTCGATTATATCGTTCATTCCGTACACTCTGTATCTGACCGTAACTATTTTAATAAAGTTCGACCGCCGTCCACCATCGTTGAAATTGCCAAATTGGATAGGAGTAGACGGAGCAAGTATTAAATTAAAAGGAACTATATGCAAACCAGTGTGGTTTTTATCTCGCCCTTGTCGATGGGTTTCGCTACGCCAATGACATGATTTTTTTCCACAATAAATAAATCGCAACAGGAGGGTTATATTTCCTATGTAATCGAGTGTCATCAGATACAGCTCGCGAGTTTGACCAAAACCAAGCATATTGCCCGTATATACGATAATTTTTCCCAATTCATTATGTATCGCGACCCATTCGATAAGACAGATGGGCTGAATTTGCATATGACATGCAAATATTTTTCGTTGATTCGGTTCTATCCGCGATGCATTCCTCCCCCCCGGGAAGTGAAACATGAATTTGGCCTAATTGGCATATTGAAGGGATATTTTATACATTTTTAGGGGGTTGGATTAATTTTGATGATCTATAAATAGTTCACCAACCCCTCATATCTACCTTTTTCCAAAAATTCCAAGAATTAATATTTCATATCAATGTAAAAAATCAACTAATTATTGATTTTAAATTAATTTTAAAATGCGAAATTGTAAATTGAAAAAGAAAATCGAAAATTTAAAATGTGGGGAATAATTAAAAATGAATGAAAAATAAATGAAGAACGAAATAATTTTTAAAATGACCAACAATTTTTAAAACTGAAATATAAAAAAATAAAAATAAAAAACACAAGAAATTGGAAAAATTTAAATTATATGCAAAATGACCAAAATCAAAATGAACAATTGAAATCCAATCCATAAACACCTTAAAATAACAAATTGCAATAAAATTTAAAAAAGTGATTGAAAACTGAACAAACCTTTAAAAACGTAAATTTTAGAAAATAAAAAAGTTAATTCAATTCAGAATAAAAATGACTGAAAATAAGGGAGGGGGAATAGGAAAACAAAATCTCATATCAAGTTTTGAAATTTAAAAGCCTCGAAGATGAACTAGAAATTTAATCAAAAATTACTGAAAATTTAAAAAATGATATAAAAATGACTGAATAATCTTTAAACATTGAAAAACATCAAATGAAACAAATTTTTCAAATTTTAAATTTCTTAAACATTAAAAAAAAAATGAATTAAAAATTAAAAAATTGAAATTCAATTTAAAGTTATTAAAAATTAAAAAAAAATGATAGAAACATAGGAAAATTTTGAAAAAATAAAATTGAAATCAAATTTTGAAATAATGAAATTGGAAGAAATTGAAACTCAATTTAAAATTACGAAAAATTGAAAAAAAAAAAATACAATTTACTTTCAACTTATCAAAAAATTATTTATCAAACTCAAATTTTGAAGTTTAACGAATTGGTAGAAATTTAAATTCGATCCAAAACGACTAAGGTTAAAAATTGAAAATTGAAAAATTAAAAAAAAAAAATAATTGTAAGTAAAATTGAAAAAAATGAATAAAAATTTGAGCAAAAAATAAAAACAAAATTTTAAAAAATCGAAAAAAATGAAAACGTGAATGAAATTTAGGTTCAATTCAAAGTTACTAAAAATCAAAAAATTGAAAAGAAATTCTAAAAAAGTTCAAAAAATAAAAATTGAAATGAAAATTAAGAAATTAGAAGAAATGGAAATTCCATTCAAAATGACAAAAAATAGGAAAAATTTTTATCAAAATCAAATTGAAACTAGAAGTAATCGAAATTCTACCCAAAATTACTGAAAATTGAGTGAGGGTGATCGAAAATTTAAAAAATTAAAATAAGTACGAAAAAATTGAAATCGAAATTTGAAAATTAGAAAATTGAAAGCAATTGAAATTCAATGCAAAGTGATTAAAAAATGGAAAAATATCAATAATTGAAATAAAAATTTGAAAATATATTCTAATTAGTGTTAAAATTTTAAGAAATTAAAATTCGATACAAGATGACAAAAAATAGAAAACTAAAAAATTAAAAAAATTAAAATCAAATTAGATTTTGAAATTTGGGAAAAAAATTGCCAATACCTAATTAAAAAAAAAAAAAAAATTGAAAACTCAAATCAAATTATGAAACTTGAAAAATTTCAAGAAATTGAAATTCAATCCAAGGTGAAAAAAATTTTGAATTTGAAAGGAATGACAATCTTTCAACCCAACAGAAAATTCTAATTGAAATCAAATTTCGAAATTTAACAAATTGGAAGAAATTGAAATTCAATTAAAAATGACTGAAAGTCTGAAATGTGCGAGACCGAAAATTTAAAAAATCAAAATACAGAAAAACTGAAATCAAGTTTTGAAAATTAAATAAATTGTAATCAAAAATAGAAATTCGCCTACAAAATGGAAAAATTCCCTCCCCCCCCAAAAAAAAAGAAAAATAATGAAAAAAATATTGGCAAAAAATAAATAATATGTAAAATGACTGAAAATTCAGGAAAAAAAAATCAATCAGATTTAGAAAGTTAAAAAAATTTTAATGAGCAATTAATTATTTGAAAAAAACAATAGAAAATTGTAGGTAATTAAATTTTTAAATTTGGAAAATTGGAAGAAATTTAAATTCAATACAAAAGTGAAAAAATTGGAGGAAAAAACAATAATATTGAGAAAAACAAAAAAAAATAATTAAATAAAACTTCAAAATTAAACAAATCGGAACAATCTAAATTTCAATCCAAAATTACTAAAAATTTAAAAATAGAGGTGACTTTAAATGTAGAAAAACTAAAAGCAAATTAATTTTTTTTTTTAATTTGAAGAAAGTGAAATCTAATGCAACCCAAGGTGACCAACAGTTGGAAAAAGACCAATAATTGAAAAAAACAACAACAAAGAAAGCTAATCAATTTTAAAAATTTAGCAAATTTGAAGAAACTAAAATTTAATTCAAAATAGCAAAAACCAAAAATTTAAATCAAATCAGATTTCGAGATTTAAAGAATTAAAATCCACTCCTCAATGGCTGAAAAATGAAAAAAAAAAATTGAAATGACCAATAATTTTAGAAAAAATTGAAAATTCAATTCAAAGCAACTGAAAATTAAAAATTGTAAAAAATGCAGAATATCTAAAAAATTAAAATTAAAAAAAAATTGTAAAATTTATTTTAAAATTGACCAAAATAAAAAAAGAAAATAATAGGTTGAAATTAAATTAAAAATTTACAAAACTGTAAAAAACTTATAATTAATTCACAAACACTCTAAATTAAAAGTTGAAAGAAATTTTAAGAAAAACTAAAAATGAATCAAAGATTGAAAACACGATTGAAAATTTAAAAAAAAATCAAATTTCGTACCAAAAAAAGTAGAAATCAAATCAAAAAAACCCCAACTAAAAAAATTCTGAAAAAAAAAACGGATTTGTAACCGACTAAACGAGCCACTTACGCCATTCTCTGTCATCGATGCATCATGACGTCACTTCAACTTGCACCCAACTTTCGTTTACTTTTCCTTTTACAACAACGCACACTTCCAAGTTCCAATCAACTCGATAGCCTTTAATCTTCTCCCATATACCAAGACCAATACCCCGTAAGAAACTTAGACAAAGGGGGCTGTGGTGGAGGGAATTATGACGCGACATCGGCATCAAATCGGGGTTAGAAAAAAAACACCAATCTCTGCGCCTCACAAAATGTGGACTTTTGAAGCAGCCGAACCTATACGAGTATAGCCGTCTGTGGCAGTTAATAAAAACTGAATAACGAATGCGTCGAAGCGTGAAGCAATTTGTTCGAGTCGTGCTGACCCTATAATACGAGTTCGTGATTACTGTACGAGTACGAGTAGTACAAGTACCTATAGCACTATGGCTACGTAGTCCATACGTACGTTCTATCTTCCTCTTTCTTTCATTCGGACATTATCAGCTCTGTGCAGAACGTTTCTATAATGCATCGGTATCGGCGATATAAGGCTGACCACTTCACCTCGCTGCATCTCGCCATCGAAGCTTCGAGGCTCCGACTTTGGCTAAATAAAGAATTCATTCTCATTCCGCAATGACAATGACGATAACAATAAATCTACTCGTTTCGTGCAAAGGGTTAGTTAGGTACCATCGCCTTTGAATTTTTTATCGGCCTGGAAAAATATTACCTACCCTTTTGATGGTTGGGCAATGTACCCTACACCATACGTTACACGTACATAAGCAGGTAACATTTCGACGCGGACGCCTGGTATACAACCACAATAATTAATTTACAACTGGTCGCATTTTGGTCTAAATCAACGGCCAGACCTACGTATCTATAGGTAAGGTACCTCTACCTACATTCGTATGTAATTTTGGTGAAATGTGAATTTCGTAAGCAGGCTGCGAAAAGTAATCTAGCGAACATGCATATAGGTATACATGGCAACTTATGAAAGAGATAATATACGCGGCTCGACGCAAATACATATACAAGAGAGATAGTACAGTTTACAAATGAGGTAGCTGCACTATCATAGATGAAAACTTTTCACCAGTCAGCGCAGCGTACAGCGTACATATATAGAGAGGCACTTCGCCTCTTGCTCCGATGAAACTCAAACAATTCCGCTCGGTGCCTTTTGTCAGACAGAGAGCGAGTAGAAAAACTCGCAACAGAACAAAAATAAACACTTTATTGAACAAGAAACTGATAATCAGCAAGCTAAAAAGTTTTTCTCTTGTTTGTTTTGCTGCGCTTCGTATTCCTGTCCTCGAGTAGGTAGGACTAGGTACGTCTCTCTGTGCTTTACGTTTACACATACTATACCGAGGAGAAGCTCGAGCTATACACTTCGTGCCGTGTAATTTCACTTGACAACGTATCCTACCGTACCCGTACAGTATGCGAAACTTCTTTCCAACTAATACTTGTCCCCTCTTATTAATGTGGAATAACCCAACATTTGTAGAGTCAAATTTTGGGTTGGACGTGGAATAAATTGTAAGTACGTAGATTGGAGAAAAAAAAATCTAGATCCTAAATTTTTCCCAAATTTTTCAGGTCAGTAGGGTTAATTTTTTTTTTAATTCAAACAAGTCTTCAGAAGTTCAACAAAACTTCAAAATTTCAACGAAAAATTGGATTTGAAAAAAAAATATTTTGTAAAAAATGCATTTTCAAAAGGTCCATCCAACGGTAAGTAATAAATACGATATTGTCGTTTTTTAAATTTTACTGTTTATCACCATTGACAAAAAAAACTCAGCCATTACTGTTGTAAAAAAAGGTCACATTTTGATATTCGTGTTAGTGTGCCCCTTCAAACGTACCCTTTATGCAACTCATTCAATGCATGATCTCAAGTTTGGGGTAATTTTGCTTACAATACGTGTAAAAAGTAAATTCAAAGTACATATCTATTTAATCAATTTAAGGCCGTAAAATCGATATTCAAAATGAGATCAACGCATTGTTGCCAACTTCCAAAGATACAAATTTTAATTTTTAAGATACCTAGGCGATAGAAAATATTCGTATGCGCAATTCCCGAATCTGTGATTCTAACAGACATTTTTTTTTCAAAATTTAAAACATTTTTAGATCAACATTATAATTCCCCTCCTGCGTTATCACTGATTTGTAAAATCCTCTCAGTATCTTAAGGAGAAACAGAAATAAGTTTAACGACGATAATGATTAACTCGATTGAAAAAATGACACATTGCGATCATTTCTGGACCAGAATAATACCTACTGTAAAAATATCGATTTCTCCAATCTTGAAGAAAATCCTTCATTTCGAGCATATAACGAAGAACGCATGCTTAATCCACACTACATATTTGTAACTGGCGACCTCAAATTAGTCATAACCAACATTGAAAATGCAAAAAATACTTCAATTACTAAAAAAGTGTAGTATTTTAATGCAAAAATTATTCCTACAGGTAAAAGAATATGCAACTCTATCGACAGTTTTGAAGTTTGGCTAGTTTGGCAGAAGCAGTACAAAGTTTCGGTCTTTTATTAATAGATAGCGTTATAACTACTATTCCAGCGCGACGATATGCCTATTACCTACTATTGCAGGCATTTTTTAATAAAAACTTATGAAGTATTTTTCTGACTATCAAGAAAAGAAAATATTTCAGCAATTCGGCATTTTATTTTTAAATTTAAATTATGAGTAAGGGTTTCTCCTTGGAAAATCATATTTCAATGAAATATGTGGCAGAAATATCATCTTTTTAGATGCCCTTTGTTTTCTTTTCTAATGTTCTTTTCGCTTTAAAAAAAATTCACTTTTTTAAAATGCATTTTAATACAAATTTTTTTCCATTTTTTTCCTCAAAAATTCAAAAATTTGTAAAAATAATTTTAAGGTAATTTTTATATTATGACCTTTTTTTTTTTTCAAAATTCAAAACATTTTCAAATGCAATATTACTCTTTTACCTGCGTCTTCATTGATTTGTAAAATCTACTCAGTAAGTATCTAAGGAAAAACAGAAATGATTTTGACGACGATAATGATTACCTCAATTGAAAAAATGACACCTACGATCATTTTTCTGGATCAGAATAATGTATAAGTGATCGATTTCTCCAATCTTGAAGAAAATTCTAAATTTGCTACACAAAAATGAATAAATTGGCAAATGTAAAAGTGGTTGGGGTAAAAAAATAGTTTCATCGTCCCCAAAGGACCCTATTTGGGATTTGGGTTTTCAAATAAAGGAAGGATCCGTAAGAGAGAAAAATGAAATGGTTTCAGCCAAAGCGACGTTATGCGGAAACAAAGAATTGAGGCTTTACCTTATATTTTCTCTTGAAAAGAATTCGAAAATTTTGGACACCCGATGTATTATGACTAATTTTGGACACGATATATTATATATCGATTATAAATTGCTATGTAAAAATAAATACCTAAATCAAAAAAATTTGAGAATTTTGGACACCCGATTGAAGTCCCTCACGATGTACACTGGCGAAGCCAGCCTGTGTGCCCAATGTGCACGGGCACACCTGTTCAGAGATAAAACAGAAGGTGAAGGGGGTGAGCATGGAAAAACTTTACAAATTTGGAAAAAATGAAGTATCGTAGGCATCTCAAATCTCTTATTTTTAAAAATTGGCACACCTGATCAAAACGTCTGGCTTCGCCAGTGGTAGAATGTGTAGAATGACGTAAATTCCAATTAAAAAGTCAAAAAAATAATGCCT
>FIZV01013522.1:0-14846 GCA_900050545.1 Trionymus perrisii | reverse complement strand
TTGAATAACAAAAAAAAAAATAGATTGATTATGAATTTATGAAAAAAAAATGAGAATTAAAAAATTGTAAGAAAAAACCCATGATCGATTCTATCGCTTGAAATATTAAAACTTATCAATAAAATCGACGACTTGATCATAAAAATCGAAAAATTACTCATTTGTGAAATTGAAGCATCGATCTATCGAAAAATACCAAAAAAAAAAAAATCTTCAATTTTTTGAACCCAAAAATCGATTCTAACCCCTATTCCTTTTTCAACCAAACAAAAACCCAATCCATATACGAACTCTAGTCTACATCGATTACATTTCCTTACCACAGCTCGACAACCTATTCATTAATCCGCTGAAAATGGTCGGTAACGCCGTAAAAACCATGCCAGATAATCTCCTAAACACAGTCGACGGTGTCATGGTAGGATTCAGTCGAGTATTTCAAAAGCCATCATCTCGCAACGAGGAAGAAGAAGAAACGATGAAAGTCAGTTCCGAGATCGACTTCGAGGTGAGTACGAAATCTCAAGTTACAAACTAAACCCTTCAGTTACTCAATTTTCAACACCTTTATAACTCTCCGAATATTCTGCAGAGCGATAACATTCCATTACGTATCATGCTTTTACTAATGACCGAAGTATTCGATCTGAAGACCCGAAACCAATGGCTACGTAAACGAATAATCGCCCTGTTACGTCAAGTAATGCACGCCATGTTCGGCGATATCGTCAATAAAAGAATTTTAGATTACGTAGCATTGATTACGAGTCCACCAAAGGTGGCTCTTTGTTTGGCAAATATCAAGTAAGTACCTCTGGAGCTCTGGGTAATCGTTAGTTGAAAATTTAAACAGCCTTCATTCGATTACTTTTAATTTCCAGGAACTCTATATGGCCAAATAGTCAACGAGCTGTACCATCACCTCCTCGAGATAACGATATCCGAATGCAAACCAGAGTAGGTGCTAAATGTGCCTTATTAGCCAGTCTTTCAGGTATATTCGTCTTAATTTTGCCATTTTCTCTAATGAAAAAACCTACTCGTATAAATCTACCCTTATCTATGCACTTTTTTTCCTCTGTTCACAGACGAACTAAAACATATCCTAGGGAGTGAAACGTCTCGAACTGGTTTAATGCTGATATTTTCCATGTTTCAACATCAAGTACTTAACAAACGTCTGGTTTACGTATTTTTCGAAGGAATTCTAGTCACGCTTTTCCCCCATTTAAGCGACCTACTGCGAAAACTACACTCCCAGTCTCCTCGAGTGCTATACAACAAGCAAAAAATTAAATCCAAAAAGTAATCTGATTTCTCTTCATGATTTGCCCAAGCCAAGCCTCGTCGCCGCTTCCAAGGAGAGAAAAAAATTGCACAAAATTCCGTATTGTCAATTTTTTTCGTATCAATTTTCTACATTAAAGCATTTATATTATATCTACTATGTTTTTTTTCGTTACTATTTTTTTCTTTTTCTCTAATTTCTCGAGCTGTGATTTTTGAAACCATGATTCAAAATAGAAAACTGAATTTAAAAAACAAAGTCAATTCGACGGTTCTCATTTTTGCTTCTATATATCTTTCTAAATCGTAAAGTACACATCACTATTAATCAATTCTTCCCCTTCTTTTCTTCTCCTCGTCCATAATTATCCATTCAGAAAATTTTCATCATCTTTCTTCCCCCTTCCGATCTCTAGCGTAGTTACCAACAATTTTGCGAGAAAAAATCTTCATTCATTCCACAAGTTAAGGTTTTTACGTTATTATTCTAATTTTAGCAGGTAAATGAGAAAATACCTACATTTTTTTTAAAGTTTATGTTTTCGAAGGAAAGTTTACGTAATTTTTTTTATTTAATTTTATAAGCAAACGTATTTCTGTTGTGGAGTTTTTCTTTTGTTGTGTGTTTGTATTTTTACTTTAATTATCTTCTATTTTACGGATAATTTTTTTTTGTGATTAATTATCATTTTTTTCTAGAATGAAATTTTATTTTATTTTTTTCTGTTGACAAATTACGTTTTGGTATTCTATTCCCCCTCCTACATCTTACAATGTACCAAAGTAACGATCAATTTTTTCAATTGTATCGATTTTACGTTCATTTTTATTATGTATCATCTATTCATACCTATCTTTTATTCGACTTATTACCTATTCATTTTATATGCGAACAAATTTCTCAATCGAGTGGTATTTATTGTTTTATACTTTGAGAAGCAGTGATATGTACATTATTATTATTATTATTTATTGCCAATTAGGAATAAAACGAGATGTATGGTGCGCTTACATAATAAATAATATTATTTTTTTGTTCGAATAAACACATTCCATCGAACTTTTAACTGATTTTTGTTCTTTCATGGAAGATGAGTAACGATTTACGAGGGAAAAATTCAACAAATAAAATGAAGATGGATCATTTTAATGTTATAAAACGAGCACGTAGATCTCAATTCTATTTTTTTGGTAATTTTTCAAGAATAGACTCAATAAATCTTACAAGAGAGGTCCGCGAACCCGCAACAAAATTTCGGGTCGAAACAGAGCTCATTTGAAAGAGCATGTAAAAGTATACTTCCAGCCAAAATTTCAGGTGCTGAGGTGCAAAACTCTATTTTTGGCGAATTTTTGAAAATGAAGTTTGGGCCATGTAGCATTTTATAACGGTAAAAATATCAAAATTTCACCAAATTGAGCTGGAAATCTGAAATTTGGGCTGTACCCTATTTTCTACCTCACAAATCGATTGGAAGTGGTCTCGAGTAGTTTTGAGTAGTTCTGGAGCCTCCAGGAAATTTTTGGATTTTCAATTACACCCTAAATAAAAATAAAACCTCGCGGCTAAATTTTGTAACTGTCTGAAACTCGATGTACATTCTAATTTTGACCTTCTGAATCGATTGGAGGTAATTATGAACCGTTCTGGAGCCTCCAACAAATTTTTGGAAATTCCAGTTTTCTAAAAATTCTGTAAAATTTGCCTAAGTGCAGCTCAGCACGTATAAACTCGGATATATCATATTGGAGACACCCCTCAATCGATTGGCACCGGTTATTACAAAAACTTTTGCATTACTGAAAATTAACAATTTTGAAAAATTATTGGATCATTAAAAATTAACGATTTTTGAAACATTGTTAGCTTTTTGAGAAACTGGCAGTTTTTAGAAATTTTTGAAAACTCCGCAATTCTGAAAAATCAATAATTTTTGTGAATTAAACAATTTTTTAAAAATCAAAGATTTTGCTGGGAAATTTGATAATTTTTGAAAATTTTGCAATTTAGGCAATTTCATAATTTTTTGAATTTTACAGTTTTTAAAAAGGCGATGATCTTTAAAAATTCCGCAATTTTTAAAAAAATCATAATTTTTGCGAATTAGAGAATTTTAGAAAATTCAACGATTTTGGGAAATTTGATAATTTAAAAAAAAAAATCAATTTAGGCAATTCAATAATTCTTGAAAATTTGTCAGTTTTCGAGAAACTAACAATTTTTAGAATTTTGACAATTTTTAAAAAGGTGATGATTTTTGAAAATATCAAAATTTTTGAAAAATCAAGAATTTTTATGAATTAGAGATTTTTGGGAAATTTAACGATTTTGAAAAATTTGATAATACGTACGTTTTGCAATTTACGCAATTCAATAAATTTTGAAAATGTGAAAAAAATTACCCTGTATTTTAAAGAAATTCCAACACTCGAATTAAAAAAAAAATAATAATACACTTGTTCACAAAATTGAATTTTCAATTTCTTCCATAAAACAGCTCTCTACTCCCTTCGAAAAAGTGGCAATGTAATGTACGAGTATCAACTTTTTGACTTCCCCTTCCCCATATTTTTCCTCTCACACTCACCACTGGTTTATACCTATAGTTCCTTACAATATAATGCCTACCTTACATACTAAATCTTAATTCTTTTACCCTCATATCCAACCAACCAATATTTTCATCATGCATCAACAAAAACCGAAATAAAACAAGTTCGGCACTAAAATAGACCTATGTTCCAACAACCAATTACGTGTAGGTAATAGGTATCGATTAAAATATCAAATTAGTATATTATGGAGAAAAGGTCCACCAATTTTATTTAATGCTGTCGATAACATTAAATATTACATAGGCACGGCAAGTTACTCGTCTAAAATGAACTTTATAAGGACTGAAAATCGCACCATTTTTCAATTACCTGCTTCATCTATCTATACTCGTAAAATATGATAGACTAATAAACACTCGAGCTTTTAATCCAACACCTTTCATTAACTGTGACAAAAACATTGTTTTTTGTAGCTGTGGCTGTTACCTTAGTCTACAATTTGAAAAAGAAACGATCACGTAAACCTCGAACTTCATTTTTTTAAATCCATACTTATTGCTCTCATATTTTATATATCTTTACAAATAATCCCATTCTTGACAGGTTTGTGGAAGGTATAACTGGTATAAGATATTCTTTGAGACGTGTGTATTATTCATGAATGGAATTTAGACGATAACTTTTGAAGATCGTTATTTGTAACCAAATGAAATAGAATTTGAAGTATAAAAGCGAATCTTATCGTTTGTAGTTGTATTAATTCTGCGAGGTACAAGTTAATTAGTATCAGAGTATATTTCGTTATTAAGATTCGAAACATCCATTAATAAACCTCGCTGTCGGCGTGAGTTTGCAAATTATTGATGATTCTATCTTCAATACTTGGGAAGTGCCTATTTTAAAATTGAAAATATTCAATCTTAGCTCTCACATCGATCATAAAAATGTGACAGATACGATCTTACGAGTATAATCGTTTTTTTTTTTTTTTTGTTTTTGTTTACAAAGATTAGGACATTTTACCACATCGAACAAATGAATTGAAAAAATTGAGGTATAATAGTTGAAGTAGGTGGCTACTTACTGTGAAACCGATACCAACAGTGGCAGAAAAATTTCCAGTTTGAAATTGACCTGTGTTGAATCTCACCAATAGTGTAGTTTTCCCAACTCCACTATCTCCCAATAAAATCGTCTGGAACAAAAATATATTAATTTTTGAGAGAACGTGTAATTTATCGAATTTATTAATAAATTTTTCAAATAAAGCTTTAATTTTTTTAAATTAATACTGTAGGTAAATTATGAGTATAGGTACATTGATCATCTCCCTCGTATATTCACTAGTTGTTATTTTCAAAACATATGAACTTTTATTATAAAAGTTTCCAAGTCAAAAAAAAAACCTAAGTAGCCATTTTCGAGGGCTACTCACCTACTAGATAAAAATAAGGAAAATTTGTATTTATAATCTCCGTAGTATCTTCGTATTATCTGATACCATTTTCAATAGGTAGGTAGGTAGGTAGGTACAGGTAGTAGGTACTTGTAATTTGTTAATTTAATGGAATTACCTTCGTGAAACGTTGAATTTTGTTTCTGCCGAATGCATTGATGAAATCTGGGATTCCTTGCGAAATGTTAAGCAGAACGTACTCATGGCGAAAATACGTATGTATTTTAATTTAGTTTTAAGTTTGATTTTTGCGAATTGCGATTTACAACATTCCTAACAAGAGGAGAATCATCTTAACCCTTATGGTGAATAGCGCCAAGCAAAAGATTTCTGAGTCTTCTTACTTTATGCAGTGTTTGACATTCTTGTGAGCTTTTCAGCAAGTGTACCGGTGGCTTGTAATCTCGATATCCGGTCGGAGAAGGATGTGGTGTTATTTTCTTAGGTACGTCTAAATCCGTTTTTTCTTCATCCGATCCCATAAAAACATCGTCACTCATATTATCATCGGCTGTGGTCATTTTATCAAACCTTCTTTTATACCATTTTATTTATCTGAAATTATACGCAATGTCTAGCTTTTAATCATCCTATTGATTAAAATCACTCTAAATCAATATTTTTAAAAATTAAATCAATATTCCAATTTTTAAATTTTTAATTTTACGTATTTTTTAAAATAAATATAAAAAATTTCATTCGAGCATCTCGATGTTTCACTTGTTAAAATCAACCGGTTAACTTTCGCATCGAAAAATATCACAGTATCGTTCAATTTTTCTCAAAATATGTTACCGAGATGAAATTGACTCGCTTATAAAATCGTAAATATTCTTACTTGGCATAATGCAAATTATTCATTTTCGTGGCAGTTTTACCGGAAAGCTTACATTGATATAAAATTACTGTGAAAATGAAAAATGAAAAAAAAAAACACGCGAGATCGTGACCACCTATCAAGTGAATACGAATGCAATTTACAAACTTGTAGATTAGAGACAAAATTCATAAACAGTGCGCCGTTTCTGTAGGGTGTGTGCTAAAGAGTACTCTAAAACGTAACCGAGTCGAAGTTATCAACAGGATGCCATTTAAACTAGGTCGTCCGATAAATAAGTTTCAAAATTGACATGTTTCTGCTGTATCTTCCAACAGTAGCTGATAAAATACTGGAGAGTGTATCAATTTGCAATCACACGTGAAGCTTAATTGGAAAAAAATTCCTTCATTTGTAATTCAAATGCTTTCTTTTTACGATTCAACACTATGGCTACACTGGAAGAAATGGATTTTTGGGGAAGTGATAAATGATGCGGGAGGTTGTTCTGAATGAAGCGAGATTCGCGAAACGTGAACTGTGCGGCGCTGAGGGAATTAAATGCCGCGGGGAATTGAAGCGAAAAATACTAATAGTCTAGGATAGGATAATCTAGCCTCAAATATCGAGGTGCTTATTTTTTTCCATATGGTTTGAATTTTTTATTAAGTATCATTGACCTAGAGCAATATTTAACGTAGTGTTGATGTTTATGCGGTTGAGTGCTTCTTGTTCTGAAATATGTATGGTTTTTTTTGTTTCATTCCTCAAAATTGTTTTTTCTTATAAGAAAATAATTCCCTATTTTTACTTTTTTCCTAAGCTGAATTTTAAGTGGCTCCTAAGTCTCCTCTATTTCTAAAAAAAAAATGAAAAAACTTGAAAATTATTTTTTATTTTCCCTTAAGTTATATTTGAGCCGTACCGTAGTGTCTCAAGTTAAAAAAAAAAAAAAAAAAAACACGAACAAACAATCAAAAAGGAAAGAATTGTAATTTTTTTTGCTTAGCGTTTGAAGTTCTATCTTTTTTACTGGAAAATGTTCCATATTCTTCACGTTTTCCCATTTGAATCTCAAGTGGTGCAACTACCTTCTAATATTTTTAGAGAAGAAAAAACAAAAAAATTACAAAATTTTCGACCTCTGCATTTTTCTGCTTTTAAGCTATCAAAATCGTTGCTCCAGCTTCTCATGAGAAATAATTCCTAATTTTATATCCCTCCAATTTAATTTTAAGTGTACATTAGGTGTCTTAAACTTTTCAAAAAAACAAAAAGAAAAACCCTACGAAAATTTTTCGCCTTGCATTTAATATTTTTGATTTTTATTAGAAAATGATTCCTTATTTTTTATTTCTCCCCTAACTGAATTTTAGGTGGTACCTCTACCCGCCTCCATTTTGAATAATAATGAAAAATTAGGTACTGAATTTTTGAACTTGGACATTTGTTGGTTCTAACTCATCAAAATTGTTAATTTTCATGAGAAATACTTAATTTCCAATTTTCTATTATCGCCCTCATTAAATTTTAAGTGGGTCATAGTCATCTTCATTTTTTTTTTTTTAATTTAAAAATTGAATGATTTTCAAAATCTTCTCAATTTTCTATTTTCCCGAATCCAAATTCAAGTAGGGAGGTAGCTAATTTTTCAACATAGTTATACATAGAAAACGAAGTCACCCAATTTTGAAAAATAATTCCAAGTTCTATAAATTCTGACAAAATGCCTAAAAATCTTTGGTGACGGAATTTCGTCACGTTTTTCGCCAGTTTGGTCATCGTAAAAGCGAAAGTAAAACAAAAAAATAAGCAAAATTTTCTCAAGTGTTTAAACCAAAAATTGCCTAAGTTCGAAAATTTATTAATTTTTCATTATTTTTCATTATTTTTCAGAAGTGGGGGGGGGGGGACTAAAAGAAAAATAAAAAGAATATTTTCAAATAAAAAGGATAAACTTTGAATGCTAGAAGAATTTTTTTTTTCAAATTCGGGTGGTGCTCCAAAGTACCACTTGAATTCAAGATGAGGGGAAATAAAAACTTGGTAATGGAATTGATGAAACGAGACAACAAAATGTCCAAAATATTGATCACCATAATATAATCCAATTTATGAGTAGGTACAAAATTTTCGAAAAAAACTTGAAAGGCATGTAAATGTATGTACGTTGTCTCGAAGAGAGGTGAAGAAAAATTATACTCTGAGGGAGATGTGAACTAAAAAGTAATGAATGTAAGCTTTCGAAGAGAAACTCCATAAATTCAAATAATTCAATTTAGTAGTAAAAATTTGTCATTGAAACTTTATAAAAAAGAGAAAAAAAATTGTTTACAATAATCTTATTTTAGGTAATTTGGCACTGGATTGTTTTCACGAAGTTTTCATCTTATCTATTCTGTAAAGAAAATTTTATTCAAAGGCTGAATATCGTAGGTAGGTAATATAAAAACACCGGTGTTTTTATAAGTACATATAACCTTCGTAGGCATAGGTAATCCCTGTGATAATTTGTAGCCTTAGGGAAGCAACACGAGCCAAATACTGGCACTTATACAAGGTGATCAAAAAATACCATTGGTATCTGGACCTACCTATTCGTATCACTAATTTTACGTTTTTTAAAAATTTTATTTGTGTTGCAGAGACAGTATGCGGATCAAGCTGAAGCTTAACCTTCCATACCTGTGTGATAAGAATTTCCGGAAAAATATTTTTCTCGATGAAAATTGATTATTAATAAGATTTTAATTGTGACGTATCATATGATTTTTTTGAGGCACCCTATTCATGTGTGAAATAATCGTAAACATGCAACTCAATTTTTCAGCAGATGTTTTATCGTCCTTTTACGTTTTGTTCTACTCTATTGAGTGGTACGGTGGCAGCTTAACAATTCTTTTCTTACAGTGCGTTCAGGTACGAGCCTAAATACTAGTTTGTGATACATATAAGTAAGCATCTGCCCGGTGATATTCAACGTGAAAACATCTGGCTCTCAGAAAGAAAACAATAAATATTTCTGAAACCCTTTCCTATAACACAACCAGTTTAAAGATATTTTTAAGGTAATATTATAACATTACGATGATTCATTAATACGATTGTTAAAAGCCTGAAATCTTGAGAATAAACTGCTCCTCTTTGGAAGCTGAGTTAGAGTAAATTGTGTTTAACTTTTTTGAATTCTGTAATTTCTGATTTGACTTTCTTCACTTCACTTCAATAATTTGAAGGTATCTGAACTTCTATCAATGCAAATGATTTCAACTTGGAGTACTTTGACTACTTATCTACCCAAAAAAAGGATGTAGGTAATAGTAATAAAATGACAATCATAAGTTGAACTTGGTAGTTGAAAGTTCTTATAAGTTAAAACCATAGGCCAGCGAACGTTTTCTTGTTTAGGAAATTGTCAATACGGATGATTTTTTGTTGATAGGGCAGTAAAATTCGATTTTTACCATTGAAACTGAGTATTTGATTCATCTAAACGAAGAAATGACCACCAAAGCTCTGCAATTTCTCTTGAAAAAAAATTAATAAAAGTTGTTTTTCTGTAATTTTGTTCCCACGTCGCTGTTAAACCCCAATTAAACAAAATTTGTGCCACGAAGGTATCCGAACGTAGCACGACAACGTTCGAATATATCACCTCCTCGAGCGGACTGAGACTCGTTTAGGAGCTACAACCAACAATCTCGCCATCGGCCATCCTTGTCTTTGCCTTTTTCCGCACTCCGCAGTTCATTTTCCTCATTTTGTGTGTACGTTTTGTTGCGTTATCGTAATGATCGGTGTTTACGTTTTTCTGGTGTTTTGATCTTTTCCAAATTTTGATTTTCAGTGATTATTTGGTTATTTCACGAATGATTTCCAAAATTACTCCAGAATGCTTTAATTAGAGAACATGAAACCATGTTGAAATGCGTTTTTGTTATCTGGTGTTAATATTGAACGGAGTGAAGTGCTATTGAATTATTGTGACTCGAGAAGAAACAGTTGAAAATTATAACCGAAAATGAGTGACGGGGTTTATGCAGCCGAAAAAATTATGAAAAAAAGGGCCCGTAAGGTGAGTTTATCAGTTCTTCGTTATTTTCCTCATGAATTAAGTAACCATGCAATTTGTAATACTATAGTAATGAATGATTTTCACTTTTAGGGCAAAGTTGAATATTTCGTGAAATGGAAAGGTTGGAGCCAAAAGTAAGACATCAGTTTGTTTTGAATGAATATTTAGAAGTTATCTATACCATATCTATTAAAATACTTTCGCATTAAATGTTAATGCTGACCTTTTTCAATCTAAATGCATACAATTTGAAATGAAACCTAGAATGGAATCGATTAACGTAATATTAAACATTTTACGTACAGACAGAGCTACAGACCGATTGCTTATTGGAGATATTAATATTTGGAGTGGAATCAGTTACAAATGAGAAACAGTTTCAAATTGTGATGCAGATGTTCTCATTTTTCATTTTTTTTTTTTTCAGGCACAGTACATGGGAACCTGAAGAGAATATTTTAGACGCCCGCTTAATTGATATCTTTGAACGATCGTGAGTTTTTTCGACTCATAATTTGATAATTTTTATATAAAAAAAACTACAAAGTCACTAATACATATTATTCTCTAGGCAAAGAAATGAACAACAGCCTAATAAACGAGGAAATAAAAGGAAACACCATCAAGTAAACGGATTCATTATATTTTTTTTTTACATTTTCATTTACCCGATGATAATTTTAAACATTTGCTTTAGACTGTTTCAAACGAATCTGTTGAGCAAGCCGATGAAAGCGGTGTGACTGACGAAACAGTACAAGGAGAAGATAGTCGCGATGAGGTAGACTCATCACAAAATAATACTTCAAAAAAACCTGAAGTCACCGAAAATTCATCTGCCGGAGAGAAACAGTCAGTCGAAGGTGAGATAATTTTCTTGAGCAACTATAGCTACGTCAAAAATGACGGAAATTCATGGCGGTAAAGCAACTATTCGACCAATCTTAACTAACGGCCAATATTTCGTTTTTTATAAACAGTTGATAAAGAAGAAAACACCTCGCAGTCGACCAGTACGAAAAATAACAAATATAAAAAAGAAAGTCTCGATTCAGATCCCGGCGATAGTAGCAGTAGCGAAGACTCGGTTCCTCTTGCTCGGCGAAAGGAATCCTCAGGAACTAAAAGAAAAGCTGAAGTACTGTCGAAGTTATTTCCGAAGGAATCTGGGAAAATTGGTGTCAAAATCACAACAAGTCCTCCGAATGGATCGTCCAAAGTTCCCAAATTGAGTCCGTCGGCAACACCTAAAACTCCTCAGATGACTAGTGATGTAAGTATTAATGTACTAAATTTAATCAAATCGTGTGCCGACCAATTTTAAATACGTGTTCGTTTTTTCAGTCAACCAGTAAATTATCTTCAAAGAAATCACCTTCGAGTAGTCCCTCTACTGCTAATACTGATAGTTCTCAATTCGTTTTTACAAATAAGAACCAGTCAACCGAGAATGATTCAAAATCGCCATCTAGTGATCATAAGCCAGTTGCTAATGTTTCACCTAAAGTAGTTTCGGTGAGTTGTGTTATAATAAAAATTGAAACAAAATTACTCAACGCCAAAGTTTTCCTGTAATTTCTTTGATTTTTAGGAAGCGGATACTCGTACGAAAGAAGACAAAAGCAATAAAATTCCTCGTTCGGAAATCAAACCGTCGGATAAAGAAAAAACATCGCCGAGTAGTAAAAGCGATCCTGCAAAATCCACCTCACCACCTTCAGATTCTACTACCGATGAAAAATCATCTCTTAAAACAGTCGCAGATGATCACGAAAATATCAAAGATAAAAATAGTATACCTGAAGAAAGTAAGAACCAATCTTCAAAAGATGATTCGCAAGAAAATACCATTGATAAAGTGCCAAAGAAGAAAATCGATGTAGTCAGTTCTACAGCAACTAATGATGAAAATAACATCAGTGGCGTTAAACCTACGAATGGCAAGCATAATAATAACGACGTCTTTACCACTGATTTAAACAAACAGCCTCCGATGGTTATTAAAACTGTTTTAACTAATCCCGGTCACGAATATTGGAGAATGAAAAATCCAGTCGCTGATAAAATTTTTATTACCGATGTTACCGTTGATTTGAATACGGTTACTATTCGAGAATGCGCTACAGAAAAAGGATTTTTCAAAGAAAGACAAACGCGGTGAATTTGACGCTTACCGAAGCTTATAAATTTTGTACCTGTTCAGGTCTTCCTTCAATCACAGACTCATCTAATGATCACTGTTGAGATTAAATCATCTAAAGTGGAAAGTTCAGCTTCCAAACAGGTAATTTCGTTGAAGCGGATGTCGTTTAAAATTTTATCTTCACTTTCTCTTATGTCTTTAAGTATCGACTGAAATCTTCAAGTTGTTTTCTTACTTTGTACGTTTTAAATGAAAAATCGTAGCTCAATGATTCTGTCGGTGAATGGAAAAGCAGTTTCTTGCATCATCAGTTTTGTTATTCCAGTACTGTTTTAAATTAAATAAAAGATAAAAAACTATTTTTTTTTCTTTTTTTCATTTACGAACAGAATCATTTAAGCCGTAGGTAGGAATTTTCATTTTCTATGTATGTGATAAGGACTGAAATTTATTTATTCGTTTTTTAGTTATGAACTTGAGTAGCTCATTTTTTTAAATTTATGAATGAACTATGCGTTCTTATTTTTTTGTTGTGAACGATAATCTTGGGCAGTGTTTCTTTTGGTTTAATTACAATTAGATCTTTATTTCATTATAAATTGTTATGGAAGAAATTAGTATTTGAACGTGTCTTCGTATGTTTTATAAGAAATCAAAAGAAAATTAGTCGCTCGTTCTATGTTTCATTTTATGCTGAAGGAGTACTCGTTTTGTGTCTTGGAAATGATTCAAAAGTAATGAACTCACTCGATAAGGAAAGGAATTGAGATGATTGCCTGATATGTTTACAACATGATTAATTGTAAATTTCAATTACTTCATTTATTGTTTTTGTTTTTGTTGATTGTTTTTATGTTACAGTGTATTAATTAACGATCATTGAGACTAGGTTTTGACTACGGAATGCTTGATATTATTGTATTTTATACAATTGAGGCGTTTGAGATTAATTTTTTTGATTCCCCTTTGTATTATTAATCATGTATAATATTGTGAAGATGCATTTTAAAAAGTAAACTATAGGGTACAACTACAAAGTAGTGTGATGGAAAACACTATAGTAATCTGAAATGCATTTTAAATGTTGATTTGATGTTAAAATCATCATGATTTATTATTAATAAAATAATTAAAAACAAGTGTTCTCGACGTGAAAATTTTATAGGAGGTAGATTCAAATCGTTCATTTTAAGAGAATTTTAAAATAAAAATTCTGCAAAATACGTAGGTATTGCGTTAGATCCTTATGCTTATAATTACTTATATATATGATGTGTAATATTTGGGTCTCAGTAGTCAGCACCGAGTCTAATGGGTCAAATAAGATTAAAATTTCTATGTGGAGTCCTCCCATAGGAGGAAATGTACCTTATAATTTTTAGGGCCTCAACTTGAAATTGGCGATAAAGTCCCTTTTTGTGGGGACCCATGTGGGGCCTAGAGTGACGAAATTTTTTGAAATATGTACCAACGATAAGGACCCGTATTACCTCCAAAATATCCAAATCTTAGCTGCCTAGATGACCCCACCTCTTTCTAAACTCCATAAAGTCAATTTGAGGGCTATTTTTCACGTTGATCGGACCATACGCCCTCACATTAGCCTAAGGATCTCAAAATCGATTCGCAGGTTCAGTTAAATGCATGTTCATTTTGTGAGTTCCGTCTTTCGAACCGTTTTTGAACCCTTTGAAGGGTCAACGTTTTTCGGTACGTTGATCAGTCTACAGCTCAAGCCGACCCCAATTAGGTCCCATAATGTGAATTTTGAATTTTTCTTTTTTTGTTAATCTGTAATTTCTATTTGATGTTTGAGTTACCTACTTGGGACAATTTTGTTTTCATTATCTCTATACTATATTTTTACTACCTTAGATATTTTTCCTTTTAATTTGAAATTTCTACATCGTCGTATGTTGGCCAACAACAGGAAAACTGTATGCCATTAAAAATTAAAATCCCATAATTTTGTCTTCGATAAGTAATTGGAACGTTTGTGCTGATAGTTGATATTTTTTGATTTTTTTTTAAACGTTCGGTAAATTTCGTATGTTTTTTTAAAGCAGGGCGCGAAAATCAATGATATTTAGGTAAGTGTTTGTTTAACTTAGACATTTCCTGTCTAGGTAATTTTACGTAATTCTCTTTAAAATTGATTGTTTGGCCAATGTTGCGTAGATTACAGAATTGGAAATTAAACACCTTCTCGTCATGCGGATTTACACTGCTATTTTGATCATTTTATTCCCCTATAGAGCTATGGGAGTTTGGTAGCCTACCCTATGCCCCTGCCATGTTGGCGGACAAGCGTTTACTAAGCGTTTACGCAATATGGAAAAACGCAATTTTTGAAAATTGATTAAAAATTGAGTAATTAAGCTATCGAGTTGATTTTAATTTTAGGATGAATTTTTGACTTTTCTCTTGAGAAAAAAAGTGAAAGTAAAAAAAAAAAAATTGTCCTCCACTTATCACGGCGCAGTAATGGTGTTTTGATATTATGCAACCCCTC
>FIZV01013519.1:0-14122 GCA_900050545.1 Trionymus perrisii | reverse complement strand
AAAACTGAAACTGAAATGGTGAAAACTGAAAACTGAAAACTGAAAACTGAAACTGAAATGGTGAAAACTGAAAACTGAAACTGAAATGGTGAAAACTGAAAACTAAAACTGAAAACTGAAACTAAAACTGGTATTTTTTCAATTTTTTTCAGTTATTGGTTATTTTTACTTT
This sequence comes from Trionymus perrisii, assembly GCA_900050545.1. Lineage (NCBI taxonomy): Eukaryota > Metazoa > Arthropoda > Insecta > Hemiptera > Pseudococcidae > Trionymus > Trionymus perrisii. The sequence goes on along the minus strand of FIZV01013519.1, from coordinate 13,950 downwards.
TTTTCCGTGTAATTACTGTAATTTTCTATTTTTCTCAATTGTCAATTTCAATTTTTCTGTTTAAGTGACCAGAATTGCGAATTGTAAAAGCCAATTTTATTTTATTTTGTTTTCTTTTTCTGTTTTGTGATAAAATTGAAAACAATATTTTTTTGGAAAATTAAATTGAACCCCATGTGAAGTGAAAACGTGAATGTGAAAATGTGAAAAATGAAAATAATGTGAAATGAAGTGAATTTAATTATTAAACTTCAATAACTTCATTATTTTCACTAAGAAAGAATAAAGATTCAATCTTTTATTGCTTTATTGGGACTGACCGGTGACCGACGGCGACTGAGTAACGTGTAAGTACATACATTTTGCATTTTTGCGACTGCGTTTAAAATTTTAAAGATTACGATGTTCATTTTCCAGTTTTCATCATTTCATTCATGTTGCTAATGAAATTTACTGCTATTTTTGTTGTTATTCTATTCATCAATTTCATTCAGGGTGATTCTCGTCTGTCGTCTGTTTGTGTTGTCCTCCAGTTGTGCTTTCTGCTTTATGTGTTTTACTAACCTCGTAACCTCTCGAACCAATGACCAATAAAGTGAATTGGTTCTGCTTTTACTAACCAATGTTCGTGTTCATATCATAATTCTGTACAAAATTCATGAGTACTTCTAGTTAAACGTATTTTTATTACTTATTAGTTCATTCTTCCAGTACAAGGTATAGGTATGGCAGTACTCGTACATGTAGAAAAAAAAGCAACTGCACTCAGCCACTCAGTTCTTTCAATCAAGAAATCAATAATAACTACTAGAGAAATGACAGCTACCGCTACATCTATACGATCAAATGCAACACCAAAGCAGCTCAAAAGAAATAAACCATCAATAATGGGAATGCAAAATATCTATGTGGTATGGTACCGTGATGAATAAAACTAATGCTAATATAATATCACTTGACCAGTCTTAGCTGAGATCATAATATGCTCCTTTATTCGTCCAATCAGTTTACATTATAAATAATGAATTGAATGTTATTGATTTAATTTAATTTCAAACTTTGAATTCGAAGTGTGATTTTCCTCTTTGATCCTTGATAGTTCAACAGGTATACACTGTACTAAACTGAAGTGAAATCTTTGAAAATAGTTTATTTTACCTTAAATAAATTGTAATTTGTAGTTTGAAATGGCATAAAAAAAGGGAAATGCTTTATAAATGGGTTAGTTTGATTTGGAATATGTATTTTAGACGTTTTAGTGAACTGAAGGTGGAATGTTGTACTTAGTAGTTGAAAAAATGTAGATTTGATGCCAGCTAAATGAAATGCTTTATGTGTTATTGATAGTGCTCTTATTTAACTTGTTTTTTATCTTTATTAATTCCAAAATGTATTCCACAGAAGAGCAATGGGGCGAAAAAAATCAAACAATATAGACCTTTACTTCGTTCAAGGTACTGATAAGGATGGGAAGAAAATATATACATGTCAATGCCCTAGAAATGATACTGTATTGAATGCTGCGGTTGATGCTACTTGTGATAGTGGTAATGAAGAAGAAGATGCAGATCAGGTTGATGAACAGGATGTAGCCGTTTGCGGAAAAATTCTTCAGGTAACTACAAACTACTAACTAGTAAATAAATAGTAAATACGTATTTCTTTCTGTGTTCTGTGGCGAGTATAAAAATTCATCCAATGTGCAATTATTAACTTCACAAATGTAAATTCAGCGTTGCCACTTCTTACCTTAGTTATAGTTACCTTTGGAAATTTTAAACGTCAACGTCAATTGAATCTTTGGAATTTTCAAAATTTCTGCTAATCAGGTTTTTCTGTTTGTTTTTGTACAGGGAGCATATGGCATGTCAAATTTGGAGAACCATGTTAAATCTCACCATCCCAAAACGTACAAAGAATTCAAAGGTCCTGTTCGAGATCCAGTTAACAACAATAATAAAAGACCTTCGGATTCCGATCATTCCAAACAATTGCAAACGAAAAAATTGAAACAGTCAACTCTCTCGTGTGGCGAGTCTAAATTTGTCACTTTGAATGTGAAAATATCGGTCCAGTATTTTAAAGAATGTAACATGACGCTTGTGACAAATGATGGAAGACCATACAAGGCGGTAGAAGATTCTGGCTGGAAAATGTTGGCGAAACCAATACTTGACGCTTTCAAAGAAAAAGGAATTAACGTGGCAATAAATCGACACAATGTAGCAAAATGGGTCACAGATCGAGCACAAGAAACTCGAGATCGTATTGCTAGAAAATTGAAAGATAAGATGATACATCTCAAAGCAGACATCGCTACCAAGTCCAGAAGGAGCTTCTTGGGTGTCAATGTTCAAGTGATGAGCAAAAATAGTTGCCAGATACAGCCTGAAATAGAAGTCTTTACCCTTGGCGTTGAAGAAATTTTTGCTCGGCATACTGGTGACGAAATTTTAAAAATGATTCTTGATACCCTGAAGAAATACAACATCTCTGAGCACCAAATTTATTCTTTCGTTAGCGACAATGGATCGAATATGTTGAGAACAGGTCGATTATTGGATAATCGCGTTGGTGGCGGTGGCTCTAATAATAGTGAAAATGAAAATAACGGCGATAACTCCAGCGAATGGGATGAGTTCCAAGTTGAAGCTTGTGTCGAAGTTCAGGATGTTCCAGAAGTTGAATTGCATAATGATAACGACGAGAAGGCTGGAGAAGGACAGGATACGGATAACGAAGACGATGTTGATGAAAAGTTACTAAACGAAGTGGAGAAAATCACCGAAATGATAGACGTTGCCTGGAATAACCGAAGTTCAGTTGTTGTTTGTAAGTAGATCCAAATCAAATTTGTCATAAATTTCAACATTACTATTCTAATTTGATTATTCTGGTTTTATTTTCTCTCTCAGCTGTAAGGTGTGCTGCCCACACTGTTCAATTGGGCATCTACGATATGTGGGAGAAGAAAAGCCAAAACAACGACAAAAATAAACCCAAAAGGAAGGAAAAGAACCCAGCTGTCTTTCAAGAACAGAGTTGGGCAGAATCCAGGGTGGATTCCAAAAATCCGAATCCGAATCCGAATCCGCGGATTTTGAATCCGATTCTGAATCCATCATTTCATCAAACATCGGATTCGGATTCGGATTCGGTTTTTTGAACCAGATTCGGATTTGGATTCAATTTCGCAAGAATCCGGGCTGTGATTCTATTTTTAAAAGAATCCACTTTTTGGATTCTTATTTTCATAGAATCCGACTTTCAAAGAATCCAAATCCGGATTCTCTAAGCAAAATTCTGTAAATTATTGAAAAAATGTCGTTATTACTCATGATTATTAGTATTTTACAGGTAATTACAAATTCTGTTACTTTTACATAGAATCACAGAATATTATGCTGGGTGCAGTGCTGGTAAAAATTTCATTGAATCAAACAAGACAAGTTCAAATTTTTTTAAAATTAAAATTGAAAGTTGATTTGATCAAAAAATGAGCCCGGAGGGAAATTTTTCGAAAATTTCAATTGCCATGATTTTTGTTTTCCATAAATCCATAATAATTCCATTTTGACGTTTTGTAAATTTTGTAATTTAAATATCAAAAATAAAAATGAGTGACAACCACCGGGATGAAGATTATGAAGTTGATCAAGAAACGACTATAAGTTCTTCTTCTGATTCGGCGCCAGCATCTGTTTCTGTAGTAAGTTCTTCGTCAGCTCACAGTCAACCAAACAAAAATAATAAAAGAACCAAAAGAAGTAAAAGCTCTGCTGTAGCAATACCATCTAACAGAAAGCGACCGCGACCTTGTAAGCCTACTCAAACTGTGCTTAATATTACTACGCCATCAACGTCTACAAGTACAGGCCAAGAACCAGCTGGGGCACTGATTCAGTTTCAGCTCCAACACTCCAGTGATAACAGCAGTGCCATTGCCCATGCCGAATCAGCGAAAAGTGCCGAAACTGAATCTCAAGATAGAGTATTATTTGGTAAGAATATTATGAAAAAAATCATAAATTAATTTTCGTAATAATTTGCCATACCATAGCAGTTCATTTTCTACAAATTACAATCTCCAATTTACTCTTATCAATCACTAACGCCATTGTGTTGTACCCTTTAACAGAGAAATACAGACAGAAACGAGCTTATGATGGGAAATATTTTAGCCTTTCATCAGTCGAGTATGTGGTTCCTGATAATAAAAAAAATAAACACAAAGGTGCTACCGCCGCAGAGTCCACAGCCACAGTTCCAAAGGTTAATGCATTATGTACGAATTGTGGCGAAAAAGTCACTGGATACTCGAGCACATCTAACTTTCATCGTCATATTAAAGTTTGTTCAAATTTATACACTTATTCGTATTTATTAAATGCTAGATTCCAACCTTTTTTTTTTTTTTTTTTTTGCACAGAGAAAGCATTCCGATTTGTTGGACGAATTTAAAGCACATATTGCTAACTTGAACGTGGGTAATTCAAATAGTAATAATCTAAATCTATGCGAACAAACAACGATGGATTCCTTTTTGGACTCGACCTCAACTTCACATCCATCAAAGGTGAAACGTGTGTCTAAACAAGAACAGAAAGCATTCAATAAAGATATAGTGAACTTCGTAGTCAAGGGGCTTCACACATTATTAATAGTGGAAGAACCAGCTTTCAGAAAAATATTTCAACGATTTGGTGTTGATTTGATGAGCAGATATACATTGCGCCGAAGAATCAAAACTACGTATGGCGACTGTGTGAAACAGCTTATTGAAACATACAAGAAAGTTGATTACTTGTGCTTAACTGCTGATATTTGGTCGAGTAAAAAAAAATCATTCCTTGGTGTTACTTCGCATTATCTAACAAAGGATTACAAACGACGATCGAATTTACTAGCTGTCAAATTCTTCCCTGGTAAACATGACTACAAAGCAATCGGAGGTGCTCTCGAAGACATCTTGAATAAATACGGAATTAGTAGTCGCCAAATTGTAGCTGTAGTCACAGATAATGCCTCAAATTTCGTGAAGTGTTTTCGAGAATTTGGTATCGCCAAGGAAGTTATTAATTCCCAGTTGGATGAATGTGGAGGTGTCAAAGACTTCAATAAAACAGCAAACGTCAACACTGATGCAAATAATGAAAATCAAGATGATGACGAATTTGATGAGATCGCCGAAGTAGATGTATTTGAATTCGATGATGATGATGTTGAAGTTGATGGAAATTTTTGGCCGACTTACTGGGAAATACTGGATTCAAATATAACATTAAAAGCGGATACCATGAGAATGCCTATAAACGAAGCAGAAGAAGAGAATGCTGATGATGTTTCTCCTATCGAAATCGAAAATATCTCATCATCGTCTTCGTCACAACATAAATTTTCTCACCATATTCGATGTGCTTCCCATACTTTGAGCTTAATTGCAACTTCGGACTACCAAAAAATTCTGAATGAACCCAAATTCAAATCCCTAAAAGTAATAAAAGCCTCACTTTTGATTTAAACTTGATTAATTTCCATTTTATTTATGTTTTTTTTTTGTTTTCTTTTTTTTTAGGATCTACATACAGCGACAATGAAAAAATGCAATCTGTTATGGTTGGGAAGCCGAAGAAAAAATCCATCTGAGATTATAGCTAAACATTTTTCGAAGCAATTAAAATACCCTGTAATAACGAGGTGGAACTCCTTTTATGATTCATTCCAACAAATACTGGGGTATCGAAATATATTCCTCTCGAGTTCGTTGTATGATGAATTAAATGTTGATAAAGACGATCGTTTGAGGGATCAAGATTTTGTCTATTTAAAAATTTATGTTTCTATATTTGAACCAATAGCAAATGCCATCGATTTATTCCAAAGTGAAGGAGCTGACAGTTACTACGGATGTTTGGTCCCAAAATTACTGACGATCAAGAAACAAATTAACAGATTACTGCAGAGTAATGTGACATCTTCCGGCGGCGGCCTTTTGGATATTGTTGGACGTGAAGTACTTAAAAAATTCGAAACTCGTTTTGGTGATTTTTTGAATTTTACAATCAACGATGTAACCAGTTTTGCATATCTTGCCAGCATATCTCACCCACTTTTCAAATTAAAATGGATTTCCAGCAAACATTCGGCTTATAAATTTATCAAGGAGATGTTTATGACAGCCATGGCGAATTTGGATTCAAGTAAATTCAAAAAGTTCGGAGATCGTATTCGTAACGCTGATATTGAAAAGGAGAAATTCAAGAAACTTTATGAATTGGAGGAGGATGACGAAGATCCAGCACCTACAAGTGTGAACCTGAACAGCGAAGAATTTAATGCCAACAAACATGAGTTAAATTGCTATTTAGAAGACAAAGCTACTGATCTGTTAATGTTGGAGAAGTATCCTCGAATTAAAGAGATTTTCAAAATGAAAAATGTAGCGCTGCCGTCATCTGCTGCTATTGAACGAAAGTTCAATTTTGCTTCGATTTTGGATGCTCCAAAACGAAGAAATTTGTCACCAGAAATGTTTGAAAAAATATTAGTACTCAAAGAAAATTGAGATAATACGTTATCATTCTCAACTTCATGATTGTATTGTAAATTTTAATCTCTTTTGTATCGTTCTTCGTTCATTTCTTTTTTCGTTTAATTTTTCATTTTTTCGAAAGTTAATGATTTGTTTTACACTTTTTTATGTACCTTGTAAGATTAAAGCATTTATTATTCATCTCACTATTTTATTTCTCTTTTTTTTTCAAATCTATTGATTGAGAAGCAAATGAAGCAATGAAGCAAAAAATCAATAAAAAAAATTTAAAAAATAGAATATTGGATTCTTCCTTCGAAGAATCCGAATCAGCTCAGGGATTCTCCATTTATGATAAGAATCCAATTGCAGAAAGAATCCGAATCCGGATTCTGTGCGGATTTTAGAATCCATCAGCTCGGATTCGGATTCGGATTCATAAATTGAGCAAATCTTGGATTCGGATTCTTGTGGATTTGAATCCGCTTCGAACTGGATTCGGATTCTTGGATTCAGAATCTTTTTTTTGCGGATTCTGCCCAACTCTGTTCAAGAAGCAGATAGTGACCTCGACATCGATGAACGCGAAGAAGCTGAAGGCGAAAGAAAAACCTATGCGAACATACCTCTCATTTCCAAAGCAAAAAAAATAGTAAAAGAATTAAGAACTAATACTGGAAAACGAAATCTGGAAGCAGTAACGAAACTTTCGCCTAAAATTGATAATGATACCCGGTATGAAAATAAAAACTGAATACACGAATGACGAGTGATTAAAAATGACCAATTAGTTACTATTTTCTTGTTTTGTTTTTTGTTTAGTTGGGGTAGTACCTACGACATGATTGAACGTGTGATTCGCATTCGCAGTGCTATTCAAGATCTCGCAAAGAAGGAAGAAAAGTACCATTTAACGGTAGATGAATGGAGCGAACTTGAGAAGATCTTGGAGGCGTTAAAACTATGCAAAATCGCTACTATCCAACTTCAAAATCCTAAAATCTCCATGCGAGATTTATTAACAATCGTTACGAAATGCATTAATGCAACTAAAAAAATTGGTTAGTATCTTAATTACAAGTACTTTTCAAATAATTTGAATTTAATAATGTTTTTATAATTCATTTTGTTTTCTACCATCAGATCACGAAATTGCAAAGTCCCTGACCAGCAATTTGAGAGTGAGGAAATTGTCCTTGATCGAAAATATTGCCTTCATGACCTCCCTGTACCTGGACCCATGTTATAAAAGTTACCTCAAACCTTTTCAAATAAACACTGTAATTGATCACCTCTTGATTGTTCATGGACGAATGTATGAACTGAAAGGTAAAGCTAAATACATACAACTTTTTTTTTAATCAATCTTCTTAAACAATTAGTGATTTTTTTTCAATTTTTGGAAATGTAAAAATCTGGGTGGGGGGAATTAAAATGAAAAAAGTTTGAAAAAATTACAATTTTCAATCATTTTATAAAAATTCTAAGAAAGTTGATAATATTATGTTCCAGAATTTTAGCAAAATAATTTTTTGAAAATGAATCATGATTAAAAATTGGTATTTACAGATCATATTTGGAATTTAAAATTTTGAAAAAATAATCATCTTTGGAAATTTTTTTTAATAAAAAGGAACCACAGTAATATTATTAAAAATTTCAAGAGAAAATGCATCTTTGAGAATTTGTGTAAAAATCCTTCAATTGATTGATTTTTGATTTTTTGAAAACATTTTTTGAATATTTTTCTTTTCCTGTCTACCTTTTTTTTTTTTTTATAGAAGAAAACAAAATGTCAATGAAGTCAGTCATGTAAAAGTGAAAAATAGAAAGAAAAAGAAACAAATAAATCATGAAAAAAGAAATATATTTTATAAAAATAATTTTTTTTTTTTTTTGAAAATTTATTAAAAATTCCAAAATTTGAAAACATTCAATTTTGAAAATTTTGACTACTCTGATTTCTTGAAAACTTTTTGTAATTAAAAATTAATTACGTAAATTTTGAGTTGAAAACTTTGAAATGAAAATCTAAAATCTTTTGAGAGGTTAAGGTCAAGGTTAAGAAAAATTGAAAAAATAAGGAAAAGGATGCATTTCAGGATTTTCTCACATTTTTAAGCAGGATTTTTTTTTTAATCTGTAAAATCATCAGCATCCTTTGTTATGCTCATGCAAATTTTTTGAGGTTTTCAAATTTTCTTTTTTTGGCAATTGCAGGGGCTTTAAGCTTTAATCAGAATTCAGAAAGTGAGAAAGACCATGATATCAGTAACATTCCATTCAATTTAAAAAAAAAAAAAATCAATTTTTTATTCATTCAACTATTTCTGGAGAGTGGAGACTTGAAATGAATATGATGTAAACCACTAAACCTCATGTTCTCATGTCATTTCATTTTTTTTTCAGATAAAAGTGCTTCGTCAGCTTCTCAACGTCGATCTGCTTCTACAGAACCTCAACCTTCAACTTCAAACTCGTCAGTGGTTTCCTCCCTTAATGTTGAAGAGGATGAGGATGACGAAATTGTGAACGAAATTTCTCGTATTGCTGAAGCACAAAGCGTATGGAACGATGCGACTGATCCTTCTTTCGACGATAAAAATGAGCTTTTGAAAGAGTTGGAACTGTATGCCAAAGTCCAGTTTGACAAAAACATGATCAAAAAATTTCTGTATTTACCGGTTATGAATTGGTGGAGTCAACCACTTCAGAAGCGAACGTATCCAGTCTTACTACCTCTCGTAGAAGTTATTCAAGGAACACCTTGCACTCAGGTGAGCGTTGAGCGCACCTTCAGTACCTTGGATTTTATTTTGAACAAAAGACGATTGCGCCTCACCGACCAAGCTGTTAATGATATTATGATCATTAAATGTAATAATAAGAATATCTAATCTAATTCGTAAAATTTTTGTATTCGAGTCGTTTTTATTTTCTCAACCTGCAGCGAACTATCGAGTATCAATAACATTGACTTTACAGATAATGGACAGCTAGCGGGCCATAAGGCGTAATGTTAAACCTTGTCCTTGAGCATAGTAAGTCGCGATTTGCCATCTGCACATGCGCCAACTCTGTTATCACCACAAACATTCAGCAATGCATTCATCAAACAATCAAACATATTCCCGCGATTTTGAATAATTTATTGAATATCAAATTATAGTTTTCCAATTCTTTCACGATTTTTCTTCTTGATTCATTTTTTAATTTCAGTCAGTTTTGAATAAGTGAATTTACATATTTCCATTTAGAAAACTGAAAATGAGTTCATCCAAAGCCTGCATTTTATGCGGGAACAAATCGAAGCATTTGTCATATTTCACGTAAGTAATACTTTACACAACCCAAAACATGTTGGTACTTCAAATTTGAATCATTTATGAGTATATTTCTTTATAGAGTACCAAAAAATGAAGCGTTGAAAGCATACTGGGAAGATTTCTGTCAACAGAAATTAGAACCACACCACCGCTTATGTAGTGCGCATTTCAGCGCCGAAATATTTGAAATCCGAGGTGGGCGAAGAAAGTTTAAAAAAGCAGCAAATAAAATTCCGTCGATTTTCTTCGATGATTTTCAATTTCAAGGAAATGAAATTGATCCAGTAATTAGTAGTGAAACTAGCCATGACACGGAAGTGATAGAACTTGAAATTGATCCATTCCATGATTTTAGAACTCCGACTTCGAGTAAATTTTAAATTTTATATTTGATTTTCTTACGATCTTCTTCATATTATGATGAACATTTCTTCATTGAACAACTGCAGCGAGAAGAAAACGCCGAAATTATCCCGGTGATTTTCAATCACCAGATATGAATAGTCCAGGCAAAGCCCGGAAGTATTATCATATCTCCCACGATGCTTTGCAGAAAAAAGATTTGCAACTATCTACCGCCAGAAAAACTATAGAACGTTTGCAGAACAAAGTGAAAAACCTGGAAGATTTGATTTCTCTTCTCCAAGAAAAGAATTTGATCACCGAAAAATCGAAGGAGGAATTCTTGGTACCTAACATTTCTTTTGATTAGAATTACCCCCTATACTTTTATATGTAGATTATCTATTTTTTACTCGCATATTTGTGTGCGATTGTTGTCTATATTTACAGAATTAATCAACCTATGTGGATCCACTTGATTTGGTTGAAACATTGGAATATTTAGTCCTAAGGTTGAATTGAAACTTACATTTCCACTTGTCTGGTTTTATAACGAATTTTTTATTGCATAATTTTACCTATACTTTATAATAACGCTGGACGTTTGAACTTTGAAACCTAAATTTCCACTTGTCTGGTTTCATAACGAATTTTTTATTGCATAATTTTACCTGTAGTTCGAGTTTTATGAACTAAATTATTATGCTACACATTTTCTTCAACGCTGGACGTTAATTTCATTAGATAATAATTTTCATTTCCCACCATATTTATTTCATACCTAGTACACTGCTTAGTAATTACCTATATTCTAGGATGTATTCAAAATAATTAATAAGCATATAAGACTTCTCAGTAATTGGCGTTTCATTTAATTAAATCATGTTACAGGATTTGATGCCGGATTTCTTGAAAGAACTTTTGGAAAGGGACCCGAAAAAAATTGGGATTCCTTATACGACGAAAATCCGTTCTTTTGCATTGACTTTGAGGTTTTACTCTGCTCGAGCTTACGATTATGTACGAGAATGTTTTAAAAATTTATTTCCTGCACCATCAACCCTACGATCCTGGTATAAAGTTGTGAATGGTGCGCCAGGATTTACTGAGGAAAGTTTTGCTGCGTTGGCAGCACGAGCCAAAAAGGGCAATAAAAATAATAATGTGGGATTGATTATTGATGAGATGTCAATACGCCAAATGCTTACCTATTTTGCCGGCGACAAGAAACATTATGGCGGTGTCGATTTGGGCACAGGTTTGCAATCCGGCGAGGCTGATAATGTTCCTCTGGCCAAAAATGCTCTCGTATTTTTAGTTGTCTCACTCAAAGAGCAGTGGAAAATACCTGTAGGGTATTTCCTAATCGATGGATTGAGTGCTGGAGAACGAGCGGATTTGTTATGTATGTGCCTTGAGCTTTTACACGAATCGCTCACTGACGTAATCTCAATCACGTACGATGGCAACCAAGTTAATATTTCGATGTCAAAGCATTTAGGTGCCAATTTCGATTACAACCTGCCAGAATTTCAGCCATGGTTCAATCACCCAGTGACACAAAAACCAGTTTTCATATTTTGGGATGCGTGTCACATGGTTAAACTGTGCCGCAATGCACTGGGTGATTTGAAAATTCCAAAGGATGGAGCTGGCAACCTGATTCAGTGGAATCACATCGTAAAATTATACGAGAATGAACTGAAAGAAGGATTGAAGGCTGCAACAAAATTGACACATAAACATATTCATTTTGAACAAGTTAAAATGAAAGTAAAATTAGCAACGCAGACCTTGAGTAAATCGGTTTCTATAGCATTAAACACTACAGCGACACTGGCACTGGAAGTGCTTCAGAATGTCACTGGTACATCAAACTTTTGTTTGCAACTAAACAATGCATTTGATATACTCAATGTAAGAAGCAAATTCAGCTTTAGGCCTTTTGGCAAACCCATCGATGAAAAAACAAAAGCTGAAGTGAAAGCCTATGCAACGGAAATTCAATCATATTTAAGTGAACTGAAAGACGAATCTGATTGTTTGTTAATTAAGGGTCCAAGAAAAACCGGATTTCTTGGTTTAATAATTTGCCTGGAAAATATATTCAAAGTGTACGACGCTTTGAAAGAAAAAGGACAGGAATATCTTCTTAGTGTGAGATTAAATCAAGATCCTCTTGAAGCTTTTTTTTCAGCGATTCGATCCAAAGGGGGGTTCAATAATAACCCTAGTGCTTTGTAATTTCGAGCTGCGTATCGAATTTTGTTAATTCACCACGAAATTATAGCATCCACCAATGCTAATATATCTGCTGACGATGTGGAGATATTATCAGTGTCCTCGAGATGGAAAAAAGACAAAGATACCTCGAATGACGATGTGACCAATTTTGACGACGTTGATGAAGAAGACCTCGAAGCTGTAATGAATATTTTGCCAACGTTTTCAAGTTTGAAGAAAGATATAGTCACATACATCGCTGGATTTGTTACTTTTTCATTAAGCAAATCAAAATCTAAAAACGCATGTAAACAATGTTTAGAATTTACTGTAGATTCTCAAAATGCAGTGGAATGTTTATTAATTCTTTCAAAAAGTCAGGGGTATTTAAAAACACCCTCAGAAGACGTAGTCATGCTCTGTATGTTGGCTGAGAGTGCTTTCCAACACAAATACGAAGATTCACCAAAAGATTCAGTTAGTCAAATTGTGACAAAAATAGTTATCGATGCCGTTTTCGACGAAGTTTTCAACTTACAAGAACACAACGAGCATTTTTCAAACGAAGGAATAGATCATAAATTAATTTTAGTGAAGTCAATTTTATATAAATACGTGAAAATTCGATTGCATCATGAAGCCACAAAATCTACTACAGCCTCAAAATATATTCGCCAAAAATTTACTAAACTTATTCAATTTCAGGGCCAATGATAAATGAAAATTATGTGTGAAATTAAATGAAATGAAATTTATTTTGAAATAATTATACTGTTTTTTCCGGTGCTTTTCCAAATTTGTGTTAATTAATACTTTCAGATAATCAATGCCCAATAATCAAATTGTGATAAGTTTTTGTAAACATTTTCAGATTCGCGCATGCGCAAAAGCCACACCGCGACTAACTGATAAACTATGTTCAAGACCATTGGCTTATGGCCCGCTAGCTGTCCATTATCTGTAAAGTCAATGATCAATAATATTGTATTATTGACTATTGTTACTGATTTTCCATTTTTTGATTTTTATAAGGTTTATGTTCATGTTTATTTCATTATTTCATTTCTGTTTCGGATACTTTAATTTTTAGCCGAATTTTTTTATTTTGAAAATGAAATATAATTTTTAATAGAATTCTCCAAGACTAATTTTTCATTTTTTCTAGTCTCAGTTTTTCTTTTTCTTTTCTTTTCATTCTTATTTTGTTTCATGATTGAAATGAACTATTGAATTGATGAATAAAAATTGAAAACTAAACTGAATATTGAATTTATTGAAAAAATAAAATAGTAAAAAATTAAAAAATTAAAAATAGAAAAAACTTGAAATAGATTCTATGTTAGTTACTTTAATGACGAATTTCGCATGCCTCCTAAGTCCTAACTCCTAAGCCTCTTTAAGTCCTTAGTCCTCAAATTTGAAATTAGTCAATTTGAGAGTTGAGAAAAACCAAAAACTGAAAACTGAAAATCGAAACTGAAACTGAAAAAAACCCAAAAACTGAAAACTGAAAACTGAAACTGAAAT
>FIZV01013517.1:0-10739 GCA_900050545.1 Trionymus perrisii | reverse complement strand
TTTACCATTTTTGAAAAATCATTAGTTTTTGTGAATTAGACATTGCAGAATTTTAAGCAATTCAATAATTTTTGGGAATGTGAAAAAAAAATCCTCTGAATTTTAAAGAAATTCTAACACTCGAATTTTTAAACAATACAAGTGGTACAGTTCTTCAAAAAATGTGATTTTCGATTTATTCCATAAAACGCCCTCCCCCTCCCTTGAAAATGTGTCAATGTTTATGTATCAGAACAAGAGTGAAGCAAACTGCAAAGTATTTTTTTTTATAGTCACTGAGAGCCGAAAAAATATGAGGGGGTGTAAAAATGTGGGGGATCTCAGCATCACTGGAGGAGGAAGTTGTCTTCAAAACAAATTTTATTAAAACGAAACGCATTAAATTTGGTTTCAGATCCGAGCAAAACGAAAATTTCCCATTTGAGAATTTTTTTCGCTAGAAATTACCTAGTTTGATTTAATCTAATTTGGGTATATGTGTATTTGGAAAATTTGTAACCCTTCTCTCCCTCTCCCGACTTTCAATTCCGGTGACTTATTTGGCATAAAAAATTAAAAAAAAATTATTCAAAATATTTACGAAATTTGAACCTTGAAATGGTCTAATTTAGGAAAACCTTCAGAGTTTTCGAAATTTTATTAAAATATTAATTGCGTTTAATTATTTTGAAAAACAAATGTCATTTTGTTTTCATTTCTTTTTTAAATTAATTAATTGTGCTTAAAAAGACTATTTCTTCAAAACGAGCTTTAAAACCATTATTTCAAATTTTATTAAATATTTTTACAATTTTCTCATATACAGAGTGTCTGGAGAATGTTGAACATTAAAATGGAAAAATTCTTCAAATAACCTTTTTTTTTTTTCAAAAAGTTACACCTGTTTTGTGGATTGTCTTTATAAAATTTTGAAAATTTTGTGAACCACTGCACCTCCAGAATCGAGATAAGTATTGAATGCTATTTCGATACATTTGGATAAATTCGAGTTTGTTTATACCGGTGAACCGGTTCTTTTGAACTTTTTGAACCAGTTGGTCGCTTCTTTGGCCCTTGAAATTTTTCAATCACGAAATGAATTCGATTTTGAGGCATATTATGGGTGCATTTTTTGATAGTGCCGTTTCTTTACAACTGGCTCAATTTATGCTGCACTGGTTACAACCGGTTTGAAACATTTTACGAGATTTTTTAGAATAATTAACTTATTTACATCGGTGAAACGCTTGTTTTGAACACGAATCGCGAATATTTTCCACTATTCTTCGGACCTCCTAATTTGATTTTTATCGCACAGAAATTTAAAAAAAAAATTAGAAAAAAATTTTATAAGAGTACGAAATAAGTTGGGTATTTACGAAATTTTTTTCAACATTTGGGAAGATGAATAATTTATGAGTTTTTTTTTTCAAATTTTATTAAACATAATTTTCTTTTTTAGAATTTTCTCTTGTAATAGGTTTTTATATGAATCGAATCTCCAGAATAAAATTGAATAAAAAAATCATCTAATTGGAAAAAATGATAAAAATTTCTCAGAAATAGACAATTTAATTATTTCACCTCCCTTTTTCCAGCCCATCAGTCAAAAAGTTCATACTATACTCGTAACTATCTATTTTTTACGAAAAATCATCTCAATTTCTATAGGCAAGCTCGAAGTTTCTTATTCTCTCTCCTTAAAATACCCCACAGACAAATTATAAAAAAATGAGGTCTTTCGAGTTTTGCATTAAATCGTCAAAACACCTTTTAAAAAAAAATCTTTAGTAATAATTATTTGTAGGAATGAAATTTTCTATTTTTAGTACGATCAGTGAAATGAAGAACATTTAAAAGGTTGCTCAATGTAGCAGGAAAATAACTGGCAAAAAACACGGCTATAATTTTATAAAATTTTTCGAACGCTCGAAACAAAAAAACAAAAAAAACGAAATTGCAAGCAATCGTACATTCGAAGTGATTTTTAAAATAAATTTCAAACTATGAGAACAAGGCGATAAAAAAATTAACGATTTTTTTCCCACCTTCATTAATAAAAAACTCGACCATGTGTACGATAATTTTCAAACTTAATTACCTATCATTTCAGCATTCTTTTTGTATTTCTAAAAAAAATAAAATAAGAATTTTGCAATTACACGGTTTTTTTGTTCTTCCCATAAACGTGGTGTTTAAAGGTAACAAGACAATATTTCAATTAAACACCTGTATATTATAAATATGAGAAACCATTAATTTTGTTGTACCTGGATTTTAGTACGAATGGGTACGACTCGAATTTAGATTTTCTCTCATAAAATTACTTGTTCGAGATACTAATTTCTATTTTAAAACACTTTCGAATTGGATGAAAAAAATCACACATGTACTTGAGTAGATAAGTATTTAGTAATAATTTTTTTTTTTTTGAAAAATCTTACCTTTAGCCCATCCGGTGAGTACATTTCCTAAATAAGCGACCTTATAGGTGGGATCATATTCGGTAATGGTGACTGATCTTCGGCCCAACAACCGGCCCAAACTCTGCTTGAGACTTTTCAAACTTCTTCCATGGAAATCCTTATTCTTCAAGAATTTTTCTTCACCGATCACCTCCATTGGGAAACTTTTATTCATCACACATCACCACGAAAATAAAATTTCACGAGGTAAAAAATGAAAAAAATAAAAAACGTAAACAATCACGCCGAAAATAAATTCTCGCGAACGAGTTAGTATTGAAAAATGACACGCGATGAACGTACTTCTGCGTGGACTTGTAACTGAACGACTGCTTTCAAGTTTTCATCGGTCGTTGGCAGATTCACGGTTGTTCTCGAGCGCGTCAAGTTGTATGTGCGGTGGTCGTGACGTCACGAGCTCTAGCATACCTGTAAACCAAAGAACATATTTGTAGTTCAAGTCATACACCGGCGGGTAATTAAAATAATGGTATTTTTTTGGTAATTTTTCATTCGATTTTTATTTCATTTTTTCATACGTGTAAATGGCGTAATGCATAATTTAAGCTCGCTAATCAGGGGCTATCGATGAGGCGAGCGAGGTATGCAGCATCATTGATACGCTAGATACGTTTAAAATGTCATAATAAGGAAGTAATTACGAGCGTAAAGATGGGCGTTTATTTATGTAAGATGGTATTGTACCTAATAGCTGTACAAAGTGTACGTGTACGGTGTACCTACTGAATTTGGTGGCTCGGGGAAAGCTCAACTTTCTTGACGAGAGAGCTGATGACGTCTAACCGGTGTTTACACAATCAGGCTTCCAATTTGATGATTTTTCTAAGCTTTACATTGTGACGAATGAATGTCTTCCAAACAAATACATATAATGTATTAAATTTCCCTCGAGGGCAGTTACTTTTTTCTGCACATTTTCATCATCTTGTATACGTAAAGGACGTGGAGATTTGTTCAAGAGATGTATAGGGTGATTCGAAATAGCGATGTTGTTTTTCATTTCACGAGCCTATGAGAAATAAATACCATATTGTATTCCTGCAATTTATTGTGGAATTTTTGATTTTCATAAATTAATCAATTTTTTGTTGCCAATAAAAACTTTGATTTCTAATAATTTATTTTTTAAATTTTTTTTGAAAAAAAATTTCATACTTAAATTGGTAATGTTTTTGAATTTTATAGATAGATTTTTTTTAAATTGGGTAACTAGGCCAATATTTTGATTAATTGATCAATTTTCTGACAAATTTTGCTACCTAATGGATTTTTTTTTTCATTTCTTATTTCTTTCAAAAAAGTAAAATCTTCCATTTTGACATATCGATTGTCAATTCAACCAATTTTTTAGATTCAGATGATCTGACTCAATTTTTTTAATACTAACAATCGATTGATTTTCAATTTTTGTTAAATCATCCATTTTTTGATCAGTTCATCAATTCTGCTAACAAAGCAAATTTTTTGATTTCGACCTACGATTATTAATTCCATCAATTTTTTTGTTTAGATAACGTGACCAATTTTTTGATTTCAATCAATCAGAGAATTTTTCAATTGCGACTAGTTGATTAATTTTGCGAAAATTTTTTTCAATTTTGCTGATATGAAAAAATGTTGATTTCAATCAACACTTCAACAGGTGAATTTTTCATTTATGGAAAATTGATGAATTTGCCATTTTGATTATTTGATTCATTTTTCGATAAATTTTTCAATTTCATTCGTTAAAGTTTTTTTTGATTTCAGTCAATTGGCGAATTTTTTAATTTTGAAAAATTTATTAACTTGTCGATAAAGTTTTCAACTTTGATCGTTAAGAAAATTTATAGCCATTTGGAGAATTTTTGAATTTTGAAAAATTGATAAAGTTTTTGATAAATTTTTCAATTTTATTCATTAAAAAAATTGTTGATTTCAGTCAATTGGTAAATTTTTGAATTTTGAAAAATTGATCAGGTAATTTTTCGACAAATTTTTAAAATAATTTTGTTTATAAAAAATTGTTTTGATTTCTATGTACACCTCAACAGGTGAATTTTTCAATTCTGAAAAATTGATGAATTTACAATTTTTATTATTTGATTACTTTACCGATAAATTTTTCAATATCGTTCGTTGAAAAATTTTTTGATTTCAGTCAATTAGCGAATTTTTAAATTTTGAAACATTTATTAACTTATTAATAAATTTTTCAATCTTGTTCGTTGAGAAATTCCAGTCATTATCTGAATTTTTTAATTTTGAAAGATTGATAAATTTTTTGATAAATTTTTCAATTTTATTCATTAAAAAAATTGTTAATTTTAGTCAATTGGCGAATTTTTGAATTTTGAAAAATTGATCAGATAATTTTTCGACAAATTTTTCAATTTTGTTGCTTAGAAAAACTTTTGATTACAATCAACATCAGGTAAATTTTTTTAATTTTGAAAAATTGATAAATTTGCAATTTTGATTACTAGATTAATTTTTTTGACCAATTTTGTAGATTTAAATTTTTTTTGATATTAGTTAATTACTTCGTAAATTTTTCAAATTTGTTGATTACAAAATTTTTTGATTTCAATCAAATCAGGTAAATTTTTCAATTTTCAAAAACTGATAAATTTTCAATTTTGATTATTTGATTCGAGTCAATTAGGGAATTTTTGAATTTTGAAAAATTCATCAACTTATCGATAAATTTTTCAATTTTGTTCGTTAAGAAATTCCAAACATTTGCTGAATTTTTGAATTTTGAAAAATTGACAGGTAAATTTTTTGATACAACTTTCAATTCCGTTCATTAAAAAAATTGTTTAATTTTAGTCAAGTTTTTTAAATTTTGAAAAATTGATTAGGTAATTTTTCGAATAATTTTTTTTGTTTATAAAAAAAAATTTGATTTCAGTCAATTAGCAAATTTTTCAATTTCGAAAAATTGATGAATTTGAAATTTTAATTACCTATTTGATTAATTTTTCGATAAAATTTTCAATTTTGTTCATTAAAGAAATTGATTTCTGTCAAATGACGAATTTTTCAAACTTGGCTAATTGAAATTTTTTTGATTTCAGTTATAGCGAATTTTTCTATTTTGTTGAGTAGAAAAAATTTTGATTTCAATCAATCAGAGAATTTTTCAACTTTGAAAAATTGATAAATTTTTCAATTTTGTTCATTAAAAAAAATTTTAATTCCAGTCAATTGGCAAATTTTTGAATTTTGAGAAACTGATTAGTTAATTTTTCAATTTTGTTGATTAGAAAAATTTTGATTTCAATCAATTAGCAACCTTTTAAATTTTGAAAAATTAATTAATTTGCAATTGTAATTATTTGATTAATTTTTCGATAAATTTTTCAACTTTTTTCATTAAAAATTTCTGTCAAATGTCGAATTTTTCAATTTGATCAATTAAAAAATTTGTTTTTGATTTCAGTCATAGCGAATTTTTCAATTTTGATTAATTTTTCGACAAATTTTGCAATTTTATTGAGTAGAAAATTTTTTGTTTTCAATCAACAGTTGAATTTTTTAATTTGGAAAAATTTATAAATTTTCAATTTTGATTGCTTGGTTAATTTTTTGATAAATTTTTTCAATTCCTTTCGTTTAAAAAAATATGTTAATTACAGACAATCGACAAATATTTTGAATTTTGGAAAATTTATTATTTTTTCGATAAAATTTTCCAGTTTTGTTGATTAAAAAAATTTTTAATTTCAGTCAACAGGCGAGCTTTTAAATTTCTAAAAATTTATTAATTTTTTTAGAAGTTGTCAGTTTTGACAGTTTAATAAATTTTTCTGATTTCCCTTGACTTACTAATTTTTCGGTTTAGATTAATGGCAAAATCTCGTTTAATAAATTCCTTATAAGCTCACCACGTTCCTATCAAGTTCGAATCATCCTTTCTCAACCACCCTGTACCGAATGATTAACGGATGGTAGAAATTTCGAACAAAATCCCTACATGGGCGTTCACTATAACGATTTATCGTACTTACATTTAAATTCCTTTTCGAATACGTACTTATTAAGTTAAGAAAATTGACGTCGAATTCATTCGATTTGTTATAATTTTGGCAAGGGGAAAAAATTACCATAAAATGGTCACTAATTTTTCATACAGTGAAGCGAAAAGATTACTAATTAAAATTTCACATCCACGGTTGTTAATCGAGACTAAACCATGTTACGAAACCTATCCTCTATGCACAGAGATACCTGTACCGTAGAAAAACGTAATCCTTATATAAATACAAATATAAAAAACATCTCGAGAACATGTTTTTCTAAAACGATGACGACAATTTACTGCAGGTGTAATTTGTCTTGTATAAAAAATACACACGTAAACAAACGCACGCTAGATATACTATTATTTTCATCTCACAGCTTCGACAAAAACGTGGAAAATTTTTGTTTACGGAGTTGAATTTTTTCATCAAATGAACAAGGATTTGATTCTGCTCCGAGTTGACTTTATCGAAAAGATGATACGTGTTTCGTGTTCGTGTTTGCGTTGTTTTTTTCATTTCTTTACTTAATGAATATGCTAGTTGGGTTCGATTCATCGTTCAAGAATGGCTCCTTATCTCTTAAAATAACAAATTATTAACTTATCGGGATACGTAAGAAGACGTACCTACATAACTTATTACTTTACAGAGTCGAAGACTTTGAAAACTTCTGCTTCTTGATAAAAGCAAAATTATTGTTTCGTAAAGGAAACATTTTCAATGTAAATATTTACACGAGTGAAACGTTTTGTATTGTGAAAGAGATCCATTAAGAGATGAAATTTATAAACCAAATTACCAAAGTTGTGATTTATTCACTGACCAAATTGGTAATTTAACTTGTTGGTAAATTTTGCATGTTGGAAAGGTAATTACCTAAGTGATTGGTAAAGTGGGTTGAATTTTACAAATTTTATCGTTTAATGAGGAAACCTTCGATTTCGTGGATTGCCTTTATCGTGGTAAGAGAACTTGCAGTGATTTAAAATTCTCTAAATTTAATGGAAAATAGTTTATCATCAAGCTCTCTGAGGAGAATTTACTCGAAATAAGATATGAGCCGGATTACATTTTAATTAAAAAGTTTTAATACTATATGGGCTAATAAAAGCAATCAATATGCATTTGATTAGAGATAAATATTCCCATCGAGCAAAAAAAAAGAAATTATAAAATCATACTATTCTTCAATTCATGAACAAAATCCATAACTCGATCCACCTCCGTATTTACTACGTATTACCATCCCAAAAGAATATTTTACACCTCCAGATAAACATTTTAACACTCGTAATTCAAAAAGATGCAGTAATCGATTCAACTCGATAGGTCTCAAGAGAGAGAGAGAGAGAGAGAGAGAACAAAGATACCATCGTCGAAATTTTTCAGCATCATTGACCCACACCTCTTCAACTGTGCCTTTTCAAGTCATGGAGCTTGGATCAGGAAAAAAACAGCTGCGAAGGTTACTGTTATATCGTTTAAGGAATCCTTACGATGGGCTATGTTATTGAATATATTGATCGCTATAAAGACATACGTATATTTTCACCGTATATCGCATATTCGTACGAATATTTCACGGATCAATGGGGGAAAAAAACACACTCCTCTGCTCCACAATTGACGTCATTCGAATTGTAGAAATTTAGATTTAAAACGACATTTGAATAGCGTCTCTAAAATGCCACTTATTCATAGTAATTAAAGGATTATGTGGTTTTTGCTACGCCACAATGGTGCGGGAAGACACAGTTCACGAATTAAGACCTTAAACGCCATACTTTCGGATGGATTAAACGTCAAGCGACTCGAATCGCAGGAAAGGGAACCCACTCCGGAGCCCACCACGTCGTAAGTTTAGCTAAACCAAAAGTTGGTCGTAATTGTTTACCAAAAAGGCTAGGCAAAGGTTCGTAATTCGTATACGCGAGTTGAAGATTTGTTATTCAGATTAACATGTAGAATAAATGCCAGATTTTTTTCAGCCTGCGAATAGCAGGAAAGATAAACAGCGAATGTACACCTACCTACGCATACCTATTACCTACTCGGCGAATTTGTAATTAAAATTTATTCGTCTGACAGCATCACCAACTTTTATAGCAGGCATAACAAATGGAAAACACGAGGCTCTTTTTTTCTCCTCATAGGTATTCGTTTCCCTTCTAAAATAACGCACATTTATCGAAGTGAAATTTTCACCAAAACAACGATGGGAATCTAGTAAATGAAATTTTTCCGACGTCTGATCTCGTGGATTAACGCAGACCAAAGATTCGTATCGCTATTGTAATCGAAATGTAATTTACAAAATGAGACGTCGAACGAAAACTCATTGGGTACGAAACGCAAGAAAATTGATTACGATCGCAATTAGCTGGGCTTGTTTCTTTTTTTGCTGTTATCAACTTTCCAAATTAAAAAGAAATTATGAGCACGAGGAAGATAACTATGATTGTCGAATTGTAAGCACGAAATCGTTTGAAATAGAATCTATTTGGGATTTTGCATTCCATTTTTTTTGATAGTATTTAAAGTCAATGTTGTTGATCGTAATTCACCAAGATTAAAATTTGTAAAAATTTTCAAAAACATCATGATATTTGCAAGAAAAAAATTCGAACTAAAAAATAAAAAAAAATAAAAAAACAGATAACTTACACAGACTGGGTTTTACGCTACAACAAAATTTTGAAAAATTCTATTGGCATGCAAATTTTTATAGAAATATTATACAGGGTGTCCCAGTTAAAAATACCGCCTTTCATCTGGTAGATCTGCAACTTATTTCAACAAATTGTAAATATGTTTGCCTATCCTGATATTGAAGGGACTGAGAAATATATCAGCACTTCGTTGAAATAAGTTGCAAGCTTACTGGATGGAAGGGGGTTACTCTTAATCGGGACACCCTGCATTGACGTTAATTTTTTTGTAAAGAAAAAATTGCAAAAAATACAAGCTAAAAATTTTTATTTTTCCCCCATACAAATATTTTCAAAAAAAAAAAATTATATTACACACGTTAAATTTTTATAGATTTTTTGCCCAAAAAAAAATCAAAAAATGCTCAATGCCAAAATAATTTTTGATTTAATTTTTTTTTTTTTTTAAGATGAAGCTACGTTTTTTTTATAGGACACATGCACGAATAATGTCATGCCAATGCTTTCCCAAAATGAAATATTGTAAATATTTTTCTTAAATTTTCAAAAAGATGAAATTTCAGAATTTTTTAAAATCTATGCACTTCAAGCACTTGTACAAATATTTTCTCAAGCGTGAAAATTTGATTGAAGTGCATATTATTTTTTTAAAAAGTTGAATTTTAATTTTTAATATATTTTGCAGGGGAAAAAAAACGATGCAAAAATTTTACGTACGTATAACATTTTTGAATTTTTTTCAATGGCAAAACAGCAAATCTTTTGCAATTTTTTTTTCAAATTTTCTTTGAAATGTTGAGAATTTCTCAATTAAAATTTTTACCACATCTTAAACATCTATCATGCAAACTTTCTTGAAAAATACCAAAATTTCAATTAATACTACCTATTTCAAAAATTATTTTAAAAATTTTAAAAAATTACATTTTTTTATCGTATTGAAATATGTATTTTCTGAATTTTGATTTTATTAAACCAGATTTCTTCCAAATCATGGAGATGCAGTAAATTGTAAAAATTTCTAGAAATAATTATTTCACTATGACGTTTTTCAAAGCTTTCACACAATTAGAAAGAAAAATCTAAAAACATCAGTTTAACACTACATTGCATTCTTTGAATTGCATTTATAATGCCAACTTTCAACTTTTTTGCCATTTTTATTTTTCTAACGAATAGAGTTTTTCACGCTCTAAAAATAAAGTTCTTTTAAAAATGTTCATAAACTTCACCGTTTCTTCAAAAAAATTGAAAAACTGTAAAATTTTATGTCAGTAACCTTACCATCGTGTAAATAAACGTTGATAGGTAAACGTTTACCAGCGAATTATAACATGAATAAATTATCTGGTGCAAGTTAGCACACATCACTTTTACAAATATAATTAATGGTCACACTGAGTACATACAACCACCGCACTTCCAGCATCTACCTTCACTCGAACGTAACACACTCGCTTCAAAACAACGTCTATCCCCGCAACTGGTTGCTCTCCACAAACTGTCTGTGACGTCATTGAAACTTTAAAGCTTAAATTAAGCCTTTCTATGGGAGCTTTTGAGACGAAATTTCGCAAAAACCTTCTACAGCAAATTAC
>FIZV01013497.1:0-14255 GCA_900050545.1 Trionymus perrisii | reverse complement strand
AATTTTTTTTTAATTTAATTTTTTTTTTTTTTTTTTTTTTTTTGAAATTGGAGGTCGCTGAATTTACAGGAAGAGGGTCGTAAGGTCAAAAATTTACACCTTGAATTTTTTTCTTCAAAAATTAAAAAAATAAATAAAATAGAAATAAATCGTTTACAATTTTTTTTAGAAGTTCTGAAATTTCAATAAATTTTTGTGGATAGTTTTTTTAATACATAGAATTTATTTTCAATAATTTTTTTAAATTTTTCCAACAAGATTTTTTTTTTATTTAAATTTTTTTTTCAATTTTTGAAGAAGAAGTAAAAAAATACTTATTTTATTCCACTAAAAAAGATAGGTATATATAAAGTTTTCAAGTTTCAAACCCGGTTTTTGCAAACAATTTCAGAAGAACTTTTTTAAAATTTTTACCAAAAAAGTAAAGTAAAAATCACTTTTTAATATTTATTCAAGTTTCAATACCTACTTTTTTTTAAATTTAGATTTGTTTAAATGAAAATTACACTAGACTTGGGTTGAAAATAATTTAAAAATTCAACTTCAATTCCACTCCAATCAAAAAAGAGTTAACTTCGACTAAACTTCAAGTATAACTCGGAGTTATATTCTCAACCCTGTCTGGAGTTTGCAAGTCCTTAACTTGGCCAGAACACCTTCCCTCTTTTACTCACTGACTCGAAAAATTAAATTTTCTATCTACATGTCAATCATACAGCATGCTTAAACAAGGCAATACGATTTCGAAAAAAATTTGTCTCGGATGTGACTTCTGTTGAGCAATTGTGTCTTATTTTTTTTTTAAAGGATGAACAAAAAGTAACACAAAAAATTGCATTTGTATTTTCTTAAACGAAGAAAAAAAAATGTTTTTGATCTAAAAGGGAAAAACAAATCCTGCGAAAATCTACTCGTAGAATAAATAATCACTCATTAAAAAAGCTAATGGAAAAATTGCTCTATTTTTATTTTTTTTTTATAATGAAATTATTTAGAAAATTGGTGAGAAATTTTCAAAAAAAAGTGTGTTACAAAATTTAATTTTACAAAAAAAAATTAAAGTTGAAAAGGAGTTTTTTCATAATATACATTTTTTTCAACCAGCAAAGTCTAAACAAAAATTAATTCAAAAATAATAATAAAAAACAAACTTGAAAAAAATTTTAATTGAACTAATGCAAAAATTCCCATCAAGTAGGTACTGTGTACGTAATGAAATTCATTTTTACATTTTTACCTTCAGCAATTGGGAAGGAGGGTTCGGACCCCCGCGATGTTCTTGGCGAAGCCACTGAATTATACAACGTTAATTACTTAATTATCAAAATTTGCAGTTCTTAATTTTCGAATACTTCCAGTTCATAATCATGGTACAGAAAAAAATACGTAATAAATTCCGTTTCGATATGCTCGCTTGATCACTTTAATTTTTTTGCGCAGATTAAATTTCAATCGCATTCATACTTCCTTCCTTTTTGTTGCGTTTATATGTATAAATGCGAAATACCATCAAGATAGAATGAACGATGATATGAGAATGAATACCCACAATCACGAATGACACAAAATAGGTAGGCACAAATAGGTAAACTTGTTTATTACTCAAATAACTGATTTCAAAAACATCAACTTTTCAATAAGTGTTCACTGTTCGATGGAAATGAAATTATTGGTCACAATATTTCGCACCACTGAACGGAGAACCGCATCAGAGCAAATATTTTTTCATGTTAAATAATTTGCATAACCATATCGCCGTTAATACGATTGAGCCTAACGTTTTGTTCGTTCCAATGGATCATCCTAGTTGAACAACGTTCTTATATTTTATCATCGTTTAAACGGCCATTTTGGAGCTGCGAGGAAAAAAATTGAATAACAAAGAAACTAACAAAACGGAAAAGTTAAAATATAACCTAGAGACAAAATGCTTTTATTCGTTGAGAAGGTTTAACGGCGATTCAATAGTAGGTATACACGCAGGACATGTTGCGAATGGTAAAATTACGAAGCGAAGAAATAATGAAAATACGAATACGAAAACATCCATTAAGCAAGTTAATTTCTGGAGAAACATCAATGAATGAAAGAATAAGGATAATTACTTTAATTAATACGTTGAAAGCCGACAGCGATGAACTCTAATAAGAAGAAAATTAAATTGGAAGAAAAAAGGAAGACGAAATGAGGAAAAGAAGAGCAATAAAATAACGACAGAGAATTCCGCACATGGAGGGAGAGAAAACTTGTTAAGGTAAATGTATTTTAATATAAGGTTTAACAAGAATTGAGATTTAAAAGGTAATATAGCAGCGCCAATAGGAAGGTTTTATATTAGGCGTGGTTTTAAATGAACAGTGATTCGCGGTTGATCCTGCGAACGGTTTTCAGGGGTAACAAGAAAGACTCCGCCTCTCCTCGCGACAATTCCAACCGATAACAACTATTCCCGGCTGTAAATCCAGTTCGTTGTTAAACCGTACGAATCGTTGGTCAGCTTTTTTATACCGCCAGACCGTTTCCTCTCATATTTTTCCTCATTTATTTAATACGAACGCGTGTTTTTTAATCGTCGAAATCGGATCGCGATATCGTGCGAATTTTTCTATTGTGTCGACTGTAATTACTTTGCGAATTATTAATTTTAAAACTTTTCTGTGCCTAAGTTTCATTCGAGTTGATACGTTTCCTGTGTTTAATTTCATCTCTCGAATCGCGGTGTTTGTTGTATGATTTTTACATACGAATTGTCGTTTGAGTGAACTGATTCTCATAAAGAACCACTTTCTTCACTGAGCCTTCAATACTGGTGAGTGCAATGCTGACTTTCAACTCATATATGAATAGATTATGCATTTCAAAAGGGAATATCTCAATGTATTTCTAGATTTATTAGATACAGTGATCGAACTTACAAATTACCATATATCGGCAGATAATTTCTTCGAATGTGTCAATTTCTTTAAATTACGTTTTATTTCAGCAATTTCACTAGCAAACCAGTAACTATTTCTATTATTTTTTGAAAATTTAGAATCCAAAAAATCCATGCGTCACCTTTACAATTATTTTTTCGTCAATAACTTTTTTGTATGTAATCGCATGTTTGATTTTATATACTCGTACCTATTTTTTTTAACATTTATCTTCAATTCATTAATAAACGATTCCTGCAGTTTGCAACAAGTCCACACAACTCCCACACATTCATAGTAAACACATCGATATACTTACACTCGAGTGTACGTAGTTGCCTTTTAAAAGAATGATCATACGTTGGTTAAGAAATATTCACATCGATCGGTACATTTTACAGTGTGTGGGTATATAATCCCTCCTCAGTTCCCCTAGCACGAAAAATATTGAAAATCTTATCTTCGATATTAACAGTTCAATATAAAATGAAACATATAAATGAAAGAGACGCCGCAAAAAACATTTCGCAGAACCGGTTGTAATAAATTTAATACAAGAAATCTGTTTTAAAAGTAAAGCATTATAAAGCAAATAGATATTTATGTAGATATACTTTTTCTGACTTTATCAGTTGTTTTTCGACTTGATATTTTTTATACCTATCGAAGCAATTCACAATTTAAATAGGTAGTACACATAATCTTATGAGCATTCTTGAGGCATTCTCGAAACTAATTGATGAACCCATTTTCAATTTCCAAATGAGTAATGTGCTACTCGTATATGAAATGTTTATAGTAGCACGTGACATGTCGGTACCGTTCATTTACCCTTTCGTCCTCTACTTTGATCCACAGGTCGCTTCAATTTCATATTTGTGTGCAAAGATGGTCTTTTTTTTTATTTGATGACAATTTTTTTGATCTAAATTTCAATGCTGATTTTCAAAATGAAGTTGATTTTAGCCCATCACATGAAATTTTTTTGAATACCTAAAAACCAAAATCTTTTTTCAAAAAATATGCTGATTTGCTTAAAGGGGGTACTTTGGGGCTTTTTAAATTTTTTACACATTTACCCCAAAAATTGGTGTGAAAACTGATGACCTCTAATATGATACTTACAGTGCTAATGGAGCCCATGTTACCTGCCAACGGATCACTTTTGCTACCTCAAATACTCTTCGAGTTGTGGCTTCTCAAAGGCTTAATTCACAAATTTTAAGAGCACACTATGTTCAGACCTAATAATGCACATTAGGTACTCCATTCATGGATGAGGTCTCTGTGTTATTTATTATCGGCTAGGATTAAAGTAGGCAGTCCACGAAATATTTTTTACTTCCCTCTACATATACGCTCAATCTTTTTTTGATATAAAAATAAGTAGGTATAAAATTTAGATGTTTTTTTATGATCTCCAAACTTCTATCCTATATCATCACACTGATTATCGTCAGGAACCTGATTTTTTTGGTACATTTTAATTCTCAAATAGTCCCCCGTTTCTATAGGTACTCTTAGTGTGCTTTGACAAAAAATAAAAACAAAAAATAACGCATAGATACACACAATAGTTAGTTCTGATGGCTGAAAAACACAAAAAACCAAAACTGAGAATTTCTTTTTGTCAAATTGTATACTTTTGAAATCGCGAATAACTTTGGTTTTAATTGAGATACCAATGGGCAATAATGAGTAAGTAGCCCAGACTTTATGCACCTATCTACTTCGTACCACAAAAATGTCAGACTTCTGGCACTGACTGTTCTCGTGGTACCTATACGAGTACATAAAAATTCATCTTAGTTCTTTAAAAATAACGAAGTAGATACCTACATTTTTTTTTCAAAAAAAAAAAAAAAAATTGCATTTATATGTACCTAGAGGCATTAAAAAAAATTGACAACCCCTCTAGACCATCTACTTCCATCCTAGCCCATCATATCAAGGAAACCCTATCCATGAGTGGAATAAGATTTGTATGTGGTTTGGTTAATTCCAAAATTAATAAAAATCAAAAAATGAACTTAGGTGTTTAAAAATTTAGTTTTGGGAGCTTCTTGATTATTTTTTTAGCCACATTCTGTTACCTAGGTAATCCCAAATTTTAACTAGGTCTAACATATTTTGTCCTTTTTCCCAAAATTTGATACTTATTACTAGTCCTCCAAGTGGTTTCCGACCATTTTCCTGAATCCGAAGTTCCGAATGGACTAAATCCCGAATAATTTGTTGCCAGAATACGAAAATTTAATTCTTATTATATCAACCCACGCTTCACATTTCCTAACATGGATATACTTATACCAAACCAAAATGACTGTATTATTCTATTTGTATTGAAATTTATAATCTTAAGTTCACATAACGATGGCATGTGCAAGTGTTTGTAAATATTCCGGTTCATTATTGGCATTCTTATATATTGGGTGTAATTGGAGGCAATGTCTTGTATCTGATTACCTATGCAGCTGGACCCATTTTTATTTGGGAGCAGATTTAATCCGTCAACCAAGGCTCAGTTCATATACCAAAATCTCACAATCCGCTTGCTCTTTTTGTACTTCTTTTATAGCGAAGTAGATATAGTTCTGGATGATGCTTGGCTGCAATATACGAAAACAGCAGTGCTAATTCTTCGTTGAAGATGCTGATGTTGTTGGTCTTATGGAATTTTCGCATTTTTGATTTTTCATTCAGAAAGATGTCCATTTGGGAATTCTATTCGGGATTTTGGCATTTGAGAAAATGGATTTGGAGAGGGGAAAAATTCGGGATTTTCCCATTCGGGAAAGTGTAAGTTCGGGATTTTTAAAAATTGTTTGGTAACATGGATTCGTTGGTTTGTATCAGCGGTGTTACCAATCTAAATTTTTTTTTTTAAATCCGTAAGTCATGGTCTGCCACATAATTACGAGGTCTGCTTAGTACAAAAATTCATTTAGGAAAGCTTGACCTAGATACTTATTCAAAATGAAAATAAAATATTCAAAAAAAATTAGAACCTCAACTCGGTCATACTTTTTAAAAACTAAATAAATAAAAAGCTTCCGTGTAATATTTCATTTGTATAAAACTGATGTCATTAATCAAAAAAGAGATATCTTGATAAAAATGCAGATACCCACGTCAGATAACTTCAACGAGGTAATTATCCAGTTTCCTAATGAGAATGAAAATATATCCAATATAGGTCTACAGTAGGAATAAAACGCACGAAAACAATGAAACCAAGGCTGGGCAATTTTCAAACAAAAAATTTATTTCGATTCTATACACACTAATTCGCAACTGCAGCTCTTCATAATATTCATTACACGATTATCAAACGATAAAACAAACAGAGAAAATCAAATAATTAGGTACTACAACTCACTCCTTGAGTAAGAGTAGAAGGTAATTTAACCAGATAAATAAAAATATGTCAAAATCAAACGAATGTTCATTGATTTAAATCGCACCGAAGGAATCAATCAAATTATTTTCATCTAGTTCCTGGCTTTTACGAGCACTGGCGAATTCCAGACGTTTTGATCAAAGTCTGTCAATTTTTTAACATATGAGATTTGAGATACCTATAATACTTCCTTTTTCAAAATTTGTAAAAATTTTATTAGTTCACTCCCTCCTCCCTCTGTTTTATTTCTGAACAGGTGTGCCCGTGCACACTGGGCACACAGGCTGGAATCGCCAGTGTTTCCGAGTATTTTCATTAAAATTCCGTAATGGTTGATCGTCACCAGCGTAGGTAACTTTAAAAACCTGGGCGAGTTGCTACTGAATTTAGTTGATGCCTGAGAAGAAACCGATTATCTCGTAGGTAACAAATAACAGAAGCTATGATTGCTGATTAATTTCAGCGTGCCAAGTGAAAGCATCTAATTTTGCTATTTCACGCATTTATATTATTATTGACTAATAACAGCCAGAGGATGAGCCACGCCCGTACAAAAAAGTCCAACATTCCGTTTACTTTTTTCGTTGAAAAAATAATTAGATAGGTAGGTTACATTTACGTGTGTAAAAATAAAAGGAAAAATACCAGCTGAGGTAAAAATCATATGGTAGATACGAGAACATATTTGAGAGTGACACAAATACGAGTGTAGGATCATCTTTTAAAACCAAGAGATAATCCCTGGAGCACTATAAACCATGTAATATTGGAATTGATTTATGAAGTTTTACGTATCTATTGGTATTCTCACATTTTCAATCCAGGTAAACGTGGGTATTATGAATTCATGAATTCGAATTTGAAAAAATCTCCAACGAGGATTTTGAACTTTTCCTGATGACAACTCTAGTGATGAAAGAATGAGTAAAATTTACTTTCCCGCTGATTTTTTTCGAAGGATTAGGTATTTGTTGTTTATCTCAAATCTGATGATAAAAGAAGAAATTAAATTTATGAACTTCATCGCCAATTTTTAGAAACATTTTCACCGTTCTTTCTTCGTTAACAGCCTCTCTGACTAGGTTGTGACTATACACACAAGCTACAATAAGCAGTACATAAAATATGTAAGGCCTTTAAAATATTCTTTCTGGTAATATTTGGCTTACCTCATTACCTGAATATTGTTATGAAGAAAGAAAAGGGTAATTCGAAATAACCAATCCTCAGGTATTGTCAAGTTTTCGTACACTTTTATCAAAACATAGAATTACCTGTCTTCATTGTTGCGTAAAAGTGAAATTATACCCATGATATTAAAATACCTACTAAATGCGGCGGAGGACGCTACAATGACTGTCGTACCTTATTATAAACCCGGTGAAGTTTTAGTTAATTCGTATTATTAATCCGTGAATTATTAATTTTTGCAGGTACCTGGATTTTAAGAAGAAAAAAAATCTCGCGTGTCAACGCTCGAACGCTCGAAGATAAAGTGTTTTGGAACTTATTCTGACAATTGAACTGGTATCGTGCGCGATTGCTTCATCAATAATGGCATTGTATAATACTTTAATTAAATTAACGGCGATAAATTACATCGGTCTCATCGTGGTGTTATATTAAAAGTTTTATTCGTAATAATTGCACTCGACTCAATGATGACAGCATCAACCATAATCAACGAAGAGGTGAGTTACTTTCATTTTTACTCCGCTCGTGTTCCATATCCCATCTAGATACATACACGCGTCTATTTTTATTGATAAATACACATCTTTCGTTGAAAACTTTATCGCTTTCATTCTGCAGTTATTTTTATTTCAAAGCATTACGACTTCAGTTGAAATATTTTTTAGAAAAAAAAAGGGAAAATTTTTTTCTCTGCCATAATGGATAACGACGCGAAGCCTTTAGGTTTAGGGTTATTATGCTAAGCCCTTAAACGAAAGGTGGTATAATATTTAAATGTTTGAGAATATGGCAAGGAGACCTTCTACGTGTGAAGAGAAATGATTCAGAAAATCATTATCTGCATGGGTATGGATGTCAGAAAGTTGTGGGAAAGACGAAATAAAACGGAAAAGTCTTCTCAAGAAAAAAAAAATCGAGCGTTTGAAAAAGTCAAAAAAAAAACGATGAAAACAACATCTACTCGTTAACTGACTGAGCGAAGTGAGAGCGAAAATTTTTTGAAAAAATTGAATTGTCAATAACCTCGAAAAAACAAGTGTGTAACATTTTTTCATTTCTTTTAGTAGTTTTTTCTGTTTTTTTATCTTTGGAAGTAGATTTTTCGCAATATTCGCACAAAAAAATAATGATTACAAAAATTTTGAGAAATTGTTAATTGAAAATCACCTTATTTCCAAACATCTAATATCCTCAAACTATAATTCATTATCTACCGTACTTGATTATTTAATAAAAAACCAATTTAAATCAGGTATCTACTTGAGAAAAAAAAAACATAATTATAAGTACATTACATACTTACACTTACTACAAATTGGCGAACTACGCAAAAATACTGGTTCATTTGTTTGATTTTCGGAAAGCGATTTTTTGGTTATTACTAAATTTGAAGCTTGATTCTAGTTACATTTTACTCGATATTTCCGTTTTCAAATCGTCTTTGAAAATTTTTTAAAACTTTTAACTAAGCTATTTTTTTTTGTTTTTTTTTTCATTATTGGCGAATAAAATTTCAAAAATTTTTAGCCGAATTTATGAAGGCTATTGTTAGATTTTTCACTAGAATATATTTTTTAGATAATTTGTAGGGAAGTGGATGCGAAAATATAAAATAATCCCATGATCAAAAAATGTTATTATCACTTTGATAATTGAGCCAAATTTTATCAAAAATTTATTATAATCTAAAAAATGATTAAATTTAAAAGTTTTATCAAACAAAAACTTACCAAATTCTTTAAAATGCAAAAATTTGTCACATTTTGAAAATTCGTTTTTTATAAATTCTAGACAGTTTAACGTACCTAATTGTGAAAATTGATTCAATTTTAAAAAATTATTAAAATTTGAAAATTGAGAAGCTCAGAATCAAAACTCACTTTTACCAAAAATTTTAAAATGGAATTTTAAAAATATTTTACAAAAATCCTATTTTGATTTTTTTTTTAAGACAAAATTTAAAATGTTTTGCAAAAACAAATTTCAAAATTTTGATTTTTAAAATTTTTTACAAAAAAAGTTTTAACAAGGAAACCTTGCCTATTCGTCAACTCTGAGTGAGCTAAAATTTGACTCACTGAAAGACCATGTCACCCAGAATTTTGAACCAAGTTTTGTGTTTTGAGATACCGAAGTTGATTTTTTGATCTTTAGTGAATGTTTAAAAATTACGAAAATAGCTCATTCGTACATCAACCTTTTACAAAAATAAAAAATTTTGAGACATTTTTTCTATTTTTAACAATTTACCAAAAATAAAAAAGTCAACATCAGCAGGTTGAAATTTGATTCTGAGAGGTCTGAATGGCATGTTTTTTCACTGAGACAAATTTCATCTCAATTGTAGTTAACAATTTGGCAAGGCACCCTTGTAAAAATACCTCACAATCATTTATTTTTGGAAATTTTTTTTAAAACGCAAAATTTTAAATAAGTATTTTTCAATTCTTTTTAATTTTTGAAATTTTCTAGCAAGTTTCAAAATTGCAAATATTTCACAAAAATCTTTAATGGAAGTTTGTAATTTTTAAAAATAAATCATTTTGTCATGCTATTTACTTTAATCAAATAAAATTATTTATAGGTCACTTCAAACAATGTTTAGGTATTTTTAATGACTAAAAAGAATAATTTTTTTTTTTTCACGGGACTTGATGAAATTATACCTACTTCCACCTCCCCCTTGTTATATTGAAAATGAATAGTACTTTACATAAACAGGAAAGGGTAGACATAAAAATATTTTCCATAAAGTTACATATACATATTTACATATATATCACACGAATTTGTGTATAGGTAATATAATCAGCTTGAAATTTTAATTTTCCATTCGCTTAAAAAAATTAACGACTCGACAAAGTAAGCATGTGGTGCTGGTAACATTGCAAGCTATTATTCCTTTAAATAATAAAAACTTTTAAAACCTCGAATAAACTCGTTGTTTTTTAAAGGTGTTTTCTATAAATCGTTCGACTGCATCTAATAAAAATAAATTATGCAGATAAAACACGTCAAAACTGCACTTATTTTTTCAAACTCTTTCATAACTCGTATATCGTAAGAGAGTTCTTCTTTATGTAATTCGATTAACATTACTTACGAATTTTTTCATTCTCCCCATTTCTTTCTCTGTTGATTTTTTTCGCGTTTTTAATTGTACTTATATGTACTTCCCAACTTTATCAACCCCATAGTATCGTTTGTTGAAAATTGAAACGGATTTCAAAAATGTGGGCCAAACTTGAAGGGTACATGCAGGGTGCCTAGGAATAGAAGACACTTTTTGAGATTTTATACATGTTGCCTATCTCGATTTTGAAAATGTAGTGTTTTTCAATACATGAGAAAATTGTAACTTTTGGGGAGAATTAAAAACACTATGTTGATAATTTGCCCATCTTTGAAAATGAAGGCTTTACAAAGCTTTAAAAATAGAATATACAAGTTTGAAGCAATGTAGCACCTTCACTTTTAAAGATGGGCAAACTTTTCGCATTACTTTTTTTGTTTCTCTCAAAAAGTTGCACCGGTTTCATTTATTGTTTCAATATAATTTCGAATAATTCCATGTTTTATTTTTTGAAGCACTCTTCAAAAAATTTAGATCAATTTCAAAGATTGGCATATCAATGTGATCATAACTTTTTTCGCGTTATTGTAGTATTATCCACAGGTGGGGTTAAAAGTACTTTGAATGTAATGTTGCCAACCATACTTTACTAAGAAAATCCCTATCTTTACACCTCTGCAGTGCCTTCATTTACAAAGATCGGTACCACACGTACAGAACTTTTTTGTTAGTTGAAGTCTGTTCGGTGTATTGTACATTTTCAGAAAGTGCCTATCACTCTCAGACCACCCTGTAGGTATCCACGAATAAAGATAAATACCTTTATAAATTTATTTTTCAGTTTTGTAATTCAAAAAAGCGAATTTTCCAACAAATATATTAGGTATAGTCGAACACGAAACACACAGGTCATTATCAATGTTTCTTTTTCCCCTCTGCGCAGCTTTAAAGACGTTTTAAAAAAGCATCAAGTTACAAGATGGAACGTGCTCATCGTATATATCGGATGTATAAAATTTTAAAACACCCATAATCGAAACGATTCCGTCATTTTTTAAAAGTACCGATGAAACGCGCGCTTTTAGACCTGTCATTTTTCAAACGCTGTTAATTGACTGTGATATTTTTTCGTAAACTTAAACGATGTATCGTATAAGGTGAAAAAAAAAGAAACGTTTTCAATTTTAAAGATTAAAAATCTAAATAACATAAATAACGATAGAAACACTCGGTTCCTTTATCGCGCAGAATTGTGAAGAACGAATAAAAAAAAGAAGAAAGAGGAAAAATCCGTTTAAAGCCGAGATTGATGATTTGAAAAACTCGTTGTGACAAGGAAAAACTGCACATCGCAAGTTTTTACCCTACATTTTTCAAATATCGAAAGAAAACTACTTTTGATTGAAAAAATCAGCCGTTGCGTGTTTTTACCTGACAGTTTATAATCTATCATAATAATATGGGTAAAAAGATTGATGCTTTAGACACGTTTGATTCACCTGCACTACATCGTTAGCTCGCATATACCTAAACCTATCCATACTACACACGAACAAAAAAAGAAGCATTACCCAGGTACGATAAATACGTATAATAAAAAAAGAAAATCGAAAAACTTCTAGTATTTTGCGTATTGTTAAGTAACTGTAATCCTGAGAGAGAAACTGAAATAAACAACCAATCGAAAGAAGATTGGTTAAAACCATTTTCGGTATAAAGAAATAGTAGATTCCCTATTCGTACAGCGAGTTTAGAATTATATGGTTCGAGTTGAAACTTGGAACGCGACCGATTTCATCATTTATTTTTCACAAATTCGTGACTCGTTATGACCTTTCACCATGACTGAGATGTATAGGTTTACGTATTAGCCTATCTACCTACGGATTTTTGACCAGATTCATACTGGGAGGCTTATGCATATCCGTATACCGACACTATGTCCGCCATTTTACTTTTTCCATACTCGTCTGATGGAAGATAATAAACGATACACCTAAAACCATTTTTTAAACTACAACTTGGGCAAAGTAAAATGTAATCCTCTTATTTGATTACAGAATGAAAACATGAAATCATCGATGTGCAGTTCGTTGTCCGGGGACGAAGAGCACGAGATAAACGTCGAATCTGGTAGCGAAGATTACGAAGAAGAAAATGAAGATTTGGACGAAGACATGTGCAATACGGGTACCGATAACGAGAACGATATACCGGGAAATATATCGGTATCGTCGGCTTCATCGTCGCCTTCGTCAACATTACCATTCAGTATTTCGCGACTACTGAGCGCCGATAAAGATATCGTAAATGGTCATAACTACGAAAACTCCCAACGCCATCAAAACACAGATGCTATTTCGCTGTATTCAAATTCGACAATTTTCTCCGTTTCCAAGCCTACAAACTCGTCCGAATCTGTAATCTATTCGGCGACCGGAGGCGTAATCAAAGTTCCAGCTCATCGACCTAATCAAAATTCATCTTTAAATGGGTCCTCTCTGCATCAAAGTCCGGCTTTAGGATCTCCTTTTCCGTGGCTAGCCATGGATCCCACTGTAATTATGCAGAGAAATGCTGCGGCCGCCATGCTCGCTTCACATGTAGCTAAAGAAAGACTCACAGGTAAATAAATTTATACGATTCTTTTTTAAATTTATAGATTTAGATAGAGATGTCGATGAAGTAAATATGGCTTATTCGACTTTATTATGTAAAAAAAAAAAATCTGGCTCTTTTTTTCAAACATGTGGAATAATAGAAAATATTTTCTGATAAAAAGGGGATTTTTTGCTTCAATTAGAAATCAAAATTGTTATAACGAACCATTAGTAATTTTTTTTTTACCAGTTTGTAGATTTTTTTGTACAGAATTAGTTTTATCCTTTTGGCCATCTTGCAAAAAAATGAATTAAAAAGTGAAGAAAATAAACGAAAGTATTTTCTGGTAAAAATTAAGAAAAAAAACTTAAACATGCGTATTTTTTAGAAAAAAAAAAAGAACTTTTATTTAAAAAAAGAAAAAAGAAATTTAAACAGCTTTCACAAAGTTAGAAAAAAATTATAACAGAAAAGAAAAATAATTATAAGCCATACGAAGCAAACAAATGAGCAAACAAACAGAACACGAAAATTGTAGTTTGTTTTGTTTTCTCT
This sequence comes from Trionymus perrisii, assembly GCA_900050545.1. Classification (NCBI taxonomy): domain Eukaryota; kingdom Metazoa; phylum Arthropoda; class Insecta; order Hemiptera; family Pseudococcidae; genus Trionymus; species Trionymus perrisii. The sequence continues at coordinate 517 of FIZV01013497.1, read as the reverse complement.
TTTCTCGCTTTTCTCTTCCAACCAAGGGACCTTGAAAAATCAGTGAAACCCTATAAAATTTATCTGAGGAAAAACTGAAAAGTAAAAACGTAATTTTTTCCCCCATTTTATCGTTTTGCTTCTTTTAAAAAATTTCACTTCTGAAAAAAGGAAAAGACCATGGGCCATTTAAAATTCAGTTAGGGGAAAAATTAAAAATAAGGAATTATTTTTTCATAAACAGAAACAACTTTGGGAAGTGAGACAAAAAAAATTACAAAATCCAAAATAATTAATCATTCTAATTTATGTGCAAGTACATACCTGTAAATAATAAATTGGCGGATGTTATTCAATTTTTAAAATTACTAACTCGGTATATACCACACCCTAAATTACTAATTTTTTTTTTTATGCTACATATGTAAAAAAAAAACAATGTTTTTAGCAAAACAATTAAAAATACAAAATTCTAAAAATTTCTTATGGGGAAAAAAATTGAAAAACTAAGTACAAATATTTAAAAAAAAATATATAC
>FIZV01013444.1:0-11841 GCA_900050545.1 Trionymus perrisii | reverse complement strand
GGAACAATTTCTCTTTCCTCGGGTGATTCATCAGGTTTCACGGGTTTATCTTTCTTGGGATGTTTCTTTTTCTCAGTTGGCTTTTCAGTATCTTTTCCTTCAGGAAGTGGAACCTCTCTAGATGGGAAATCTGTTATTTCTCCAGTGTCTAGAGGACCTAATGGCTGCAATTTTAAATTGTAATCATCAGCTGGCTGCGACGGTATTTCTGAAGTGGGTTTCATAGGCTTTTTCTTTTCTGGGATCTCTTCTTCTGGTTTCTGAGGTTTATCAGGTATTTTTTTCAGTTTGACAATTTCTCTGTCATCTTTTTCTTCAGGGATTTTACCTTTACCAATTTTCAAAGGTTTCAACTTTTCCTCATCTAGAACATTGTTCTCTGATTGATCTTTGGAAAGCTTTCTAGATGGTGTATCTTTTGATTCAGTGTGTTTCAATGGTTGGTCTGCTGGTATGATTGATTCATTTGGTACTTTTCCTTTACCACGTCTCCAAGGTGTTGGATGTTGCTTCTTAGAGTCAAGTTCTTCAGGAGTGAAATCAGGCTTAATACTTTTAATTTCCAGTTCAATATTTTCTTCACTAGGCATTGCATGTGATTGGTCAGGTTTTTTTGGAACTTTTTTAGAATAATCTAAACCTAATGCGAATTGTTTAGGGTGCTCTTTGGATTCTGTTTTCTCTAATTTTCCAGAAGTTTGAAAGGGAGTCTCAGGAGCTGAATCAGGTGTTTTAGAAACTTTTTTAGAATAGTCCAAGCCTAATGAAAAAGGCTTAGGTTGCTCTTCAATTATTGGTTTACCTGCTACTTCTGGTTTTGACGTTGCTTCATGTTTTTCAGTTGTTTTTGGTTTAGCTGTAATTTTCTTTGAGTAATCCAAACCCATGTCACATTTGAATAGTTCTTTCTTTGGAGAAGATTCAAATTTTCCGATTGGTTGTTCTGTTGATTCAAACTTATCTTTTTTTACATCTTTAGGAGCGAGATCTTCTTGCGAAGGTACTGCTTCCTCGATATCTTGGACTTGTGCTGTTGGCTTTCTATTTGTTTGCGATGTTTTATTGGTTGTTTTCTCCTCAAAATCTTTTTTAGATGCATCTTCAGGCTGTTTTGGCGATTCTTCATGTTTTGGTTTTCTCCAAGATATTTCAGGATATTCTGGTTTATCAAGTGATTCTTTTTTAGTGCAAGAGGAGTTCTCCTCCAATGGTGTTTCTTCAGTCAGTTCAGCTTTCTTAAGAACTTTTTTGACAGGTTTTAATTGTACAGTGTCTAATTTTGGTTTCTCAGTAATTTTAGATTGTACTTTGGTCTTCTTAAGGGTTACTTTTTCCTGAGTCCATGGAATAGATGGTCGTCGCTCTCCTATTAGTTCATTATTTTCTGAAACTAGTGCCTGTTGTCCATCATTTTCAGATGAAATGTCTGGATATAAACTTTCAGAATTAACAGAATCAGTTTCTTTAGAAGTAACTTTCATAACTTTTTTTCTTTCATAAACTTTTTGTACCGCATCATCCTTAGAATCTGGTGATATTAAAGGCTTAACAATGGGTTGTACAGATTTGTCATATTTTTCAGTGACTTTCTTTTGTTCATATACTTTGGTAATATCTGATGCTTCGTGAACATTTTCACTTGATGTTTCTAGTGAAGTTTGAAGAATATCAAGTTTACTTTCAGATACTTCATCAGTCTGCTTGGGTACTCGATGTTTTGAAATTTTATGTTTGTGAATGATTTGATCAGGAATAGTTCCCTGGTGTTCAATTGTCTCTTGATCTGGAAAACTGACTGTACTTTCAGTTTTCTTAGATTTGATAGTCTTAATTTTTTGAACATCTTGAAATACTGTTTCATCTTCAGAAATTTCAGGTCCTTCTTTTGCAACTTTCTCAGTTTTCTGCTTGTTTTTTTCTCGTTTTTTGATCACTTTCTCATCTTTCCATGAAGTTGTTTGTGGTTTATCCAAACTTCGCTCTTGAGAATTACCGGTGGCTGATTTAGGTAGATCGGAAGTTTCATACAGTTGTAATGGCTTATCCGTCTCCAAAACGGTATCTTCAGAAGCGAGAGAAGGTTTTCTCAAAACAATTTTTTCTTCAGTCCATGGAACTGGTGTCTTTTTACCATCAGTAGGTTGAACAGGTTTTTCTATTGATTCCGACACTTCTTTACAAACTGGTGAGGGTTTCTTCAGAGCAACTTTTTCTTCAGTCCATGGTATGGGGGTTCTTCTACCTTCACTAGGCTTTAGGGGTTTATCCAAAGGTTTCTCAGAGTCCTCTTCAGGTGCCAGTGAAGGCTTTCTGAGGACAACTTTTTCTTCAGTCCATGGAACCGGTGTCTTTTTACCATCAGTAGGTTGAAGAGGTGTTTCTGTTGATTCCAGGACATCTTTACGAACAGGTGAGGGTTTTCTCAGAGTAACTTTTTCTTCAGTCCATGGAATGGCAGTTCTTCTACCTTCACTAGGCTTTGGTGGTTTATCCAACGGTTTCTCAGAGTCCTCTTCAGGTGCCAGTGAAGGCTTTCTGAGGACAACTTTTTCTTCAGTCCATGGAACCGGTGTCTTTTTACCATCAGTAGGTTGAAGAGGTGTTTCTGTTGATTCGAGGACATCTTTACGAACAGGTGAGGGTTTTCTCAGAGTAACTTTTTCTTCAGTCCATGGAATGGCAGTTCTTCTACCTTCACTAGGTTTTGGTGGTTTATCCAACGGTTTCTCAGAGTCCTCTTCAGGTGCCAGTGAAGGCTTTCTGAGGACAACTTTTTCTTCAGTCCATGGAATTGGTGTCTTTTTACCATCAGTAGGTTGAAGAGGTTTTTCTGTTGATTCGAGGTCATCTTTACAAACAGGTGAGGGTTTTTTCAGAGTAACTTTTTCTTCAGTCCATGGTATGGGGGTTCTTCTGCCTTCACTAGGCTTTAGGGGTTTATCCAAAGGTCTTTCAGAGTCATTTTCAGATGCTAGTGAAGGCTTTCTAAGGATAACTTTTTCCTCAGTCCAGGGAACTGGTGTCTTCTTACCATCAGAGGGTTTCAATGGTTTTTCCAATGAGTCTGCAGACATATCCTTTGTAATTTCAGCAGGCTTTTTCAATTCTATTTTGTCTTCTGTCCAAGGTTTAATACTCTGTCCGCTCTCAGATTTTGGCTTTTTCAGCTCAGAGTCTGGAATAGGAGTTGGCTTTTTAAGAACAATTATTTCTTGTGTCCAAGGAACTGGTTTTGATTTATCTATGGACTGAATATTTTCAATTTCAGTTTCTTGTGGGCCAGTTTTTTTCTTGGTATCGACTGTTTTTAAGCTTATTTCTTCTTGTGTCCATGGAATAGGTTCCTTAGATTTCAAATCAGTCTGACATGTATCTTGATCAGTATCAATATTTTTTCGCCTCCATGTAGCAGTTGTTTTGCTTTTATCGTGTTTGATTTCAGCTTGAGCAACAGTTAACTTTGTTTCTTCTTCAGCAACTTGTTGAACAATTTCTCCCTTCTCGCTGGTTTTCTTGAACTTAATTTTCACGATACCACCTACATCGGTAATATCATCTATTATGCCGGGTTGGGGATGTTGCTTATCTACAGTATGTTCAATCATTTCTTTTTGATAAGTCATGATTTGTTCATCTGAAATATCTTGTATTAAGGCAGTATCGGGTTTCTTTCTCCAGGGTATTTCTTCATCATCACTTCTTACAAGTTGTTTTTCCAATACTTTTCCAATAACTTTTTTAGCTTTCTTTTTCTTTATACGTTCGATGCTTTCATCTTCGGATATTTCTGAAGAAGGCTGACAAACATCTGAAATCAACTCTTTGGGTTTTTTCGAAGGTTTTTCTGATTTTATATGTGCTTGATCTTCCAAAGGTTTATCGATGATCAATTCCTCAGGTTGCAGTTGTTGTTGTTTGCCAAGAACTTGACCAGATTTTGTTTCAATGATTTTTTTAGTAGCTTTTTTAGTCTTTGTGAGATAAATGCGTTCGGTAGCTTGATCGGGTCTTAAATCACTTTCCGGTAACTCTCCGGGTATTTGACTTTCTTCATAAACCTGACCAACCCTAGATTCGGTAACTTTAATCGAAGCCTTTTTTGTTTTACTCGTCTGAACACGTTCGATAGCTTCTTCCGGCCTGACCTGACCACCCTTATGTAATTCCCTACTCAACACCTTATCAATGACTTCCTTTGCATGTTCTTTTTCTTGAGACACTATCAACGTAACAGTATCGTCGGTACATTGTAGAGGACTTTGGTAACGTTGAGAAACTGCAATGGTTCGTCGACGTTTAGTCACCCTCCAAGGTAATGTTTCGTCACCTTGAGGTAATTCAATAACGTCGCTTACTTCTTCTCCACTCGTAGTCGTATCTTCACTGAGGTAATATTCAGGTGAAACGCAGACACCTTTTTGGCCACCAGGTGCACCCTTAGTACTCAATTGCCCACCCTTCTTTTGATCGCTAACAGGTACTTTTTGTACGATTCCTGGCCGTCCTGAAATTATAATAAGGCATGTAGTGGTCTACTTACCTCGTAGCGTTTTTTTCAAATCAACTTGATGGCGTCTTTGAAGTTGGAGTTTCTTTGCTGGATGTGCTTTTACGCTAAAGTAGCTGAAGGAGATGAGGCTTAAATAGCATCAGAACCCAAGTCTATAAGGTCGAAATTTATGAGAAGGAAGGTGTCTTTTCAAAAATGAAAAGATGAAAAAAAAAGAGGAAATATTTTATATTTTTAGTTGTCTATTGGATCAAAGATCAAATTTTGCATTTGGTAAATCAATCGAATTTTCGATCGATGTTTTAGTTTAATTGAATCGACCAATTGTGATAAATTAATTTATGTAAGATTTTATTGGCAAATTTTTATGATTTAATTTGTCCAATTTAATTTTCTAACAATTTAATTAGAAGAGTAGTTCGCCTTCTAGACATAATGTCCATTTTGAAAAATTCTCAAAATTACAAAAAATCAATCTGCCAAAATTCCAAGTATTTAAACGTTGCAATGACCATTTAAGAGACCCTCAAAGCCATAAACACGTACTATCGTCAATCACTTTCCTAATAAAACGTAATTTCGCATTTTAACACCTCCATGTACATAATATTCGAACCACATAGAAAGAATTATTGCATTCGTACCATGAACTCAAAAGGGGGTATAGGACACTATAAATACCGTCGCGTCGTCCTTGCACCATTTCAAGTGTGTTAACGCAGCGTGTAAAGCTTCCATAAATGGAATCATAACTGCCTATTCTAAATTAGGATATTCTACGCTAACCAGCGTACGCAATACATGCAGACTCCTTTAATAATTTTTTCAACTCATTTTCTCAAGACTCACGCAGCACGATCGAGTTATTAATTTACGGCTGCGGCAGGGGATACCGAATGGGAGGTCTTTAAACGCGTGTTTCGATGGATCGAAGCCAAAAAATGCTTTTCTGTTACGTGATTTCTATGACGGCGTAACGAATTCCGCGCTTGTTGTTATTTTCAAAATTATGAGTAGCGTAAGAAATTTTCGAATGTTGCGGTTAGTGCAGTAGCAACGTGCGCGTCGTAATCTTATCGTAGAGCAGTTTCGTGAGCTTTAACGGATGGTTGTGGTGAACTTTTTACATAATTTCAGTTAAATTGGTAATGTAAAATTATTTTAGTACGTTTTCGTGTGATTGGAAGCAAAAATCCTGTGGTAAGTGTTGAATTTCATTTTTTAACGTTTTCTTTGAAAATTGTGCAAATTTTAGAAAATTACAAATTTTTTCTAAAATTATTCTAAAAGTTGATTTTAAAAATTTTTCAAGTGAATTTTACCAAAATTTTGAAAATAATTAGTCAATTTTTCCATGATCGATTTTTTATTAAAAAAAAATTGGAATAAAAAAACTGAATTTTTGCTTCAATCACCCAAATCTTAAACTAAATTCGTAAAATTACAACAAAACGACTCATTAAATTACAAACTTAATTACCTAAAATTAAAGTAACGAAAATCTTAAAATAGAAAATCCTAAAAAAGCTAACTCTTATTTCCAACTGAACCCCAAAAAGGTGAAAACTAACAAAAAAATCCACCAAAAAATTTAAAAATAGCTAAGTATAAAAAAGATGCCAAGAGGGCACGAGTACTCGTGATCACAATCAGAAGTGAAAAACCTCCGATACAATGTATTCTGTAGACTATTTTTACAAAAATATGAATCAGTGTTTATTTTTACTTCGAGACACGGTGCCATCATAAATACGAAAATTTCGACTTTTCAAACCCCGATCATATTTTTTGAACTTTTAAACCTAAAATGGGTCAATATTTTCTCGTTTTAGGGAACTACAAAAGAGGTTAAGAAAATTGGCATTTTGACAGGAGACACCTGGATAATGGATTTAATTTGAAGCATGTTAAAGTAGACAAGTCGAACGACCTATTTCATCAATCAGGTAAAAATTTTTACATCTGCGAATACCATGGTACGATATAAGTTATTTTTGTAACCCAAAGGTGTGTTTTAACAATCGTTACAGGTCAAAGAGAAAACCGCCGACGAGAAGTGTAAAATTGTATGATTAAGTACACCAAATAGATTATTTTTCAATAACGTGGTTTTTTTTTACGAGCTCGCATTTGAGTCATATTCAACAATAGAATTATCAAGCTGACAAATACCCTTGGAAGGGATCCAAATATTGTACAAACCGAATGCCGTAAATCAGATTGCGAAAAAAATTACCGAATTTTACAAATGCTTTATAAATGACACATAACGTACAAAATCCGTCTTGCGCCTTCAAGCCAAATTCCACAAAAAAAAATTTATACCGTGGATAAAATCTAAGAGTAGGTAGTAAGTTAACCTTGCAACAACTATTTTACAAAAAGTTTGTTTTTTTAAATTAGCGGCAAGAGTGAAATTGTGAAAGATGTTTATTTAACCACTGACAACCGAGTAAGAGATTTACGATACAAGGTTACACACGCTTTCGTTAGGAGAAAAAAATTCTGAGATAAATACTTATTACGAGGAAAAACTTTCGACGAGCATTTTTTTTTTTTCATAAAATTTTTACGTTTTTAATGAACTCTTTGGGGCGTAAAAGGTGGCGAAAACAGGTAGATTCAAATCTGATGCCAACATTTGAGTTATAAATATGAGCGAGACGATTTGTTTATTCATTTTTAAATGCATTAATTGGACAGTCTTGATAACATCAACGGCATAATGTTTTTTATGTCTTACATAGACAGACACACACGTCTTTTGAACGGTATTCAAAATTTATTTACATAAACAGGTGAACATTGTAGCGACCTATCGGTAAGTTTGTGTATGTACTTTTGCGATCACCGCTCCGTAAACATGAAGTAAACAACCTGAAGAAGTGAACACACAAACGCAAGACATATCATGGCTCACGAAGAAAAAAATACGTATTAATGGTGAAAATTTTGTTTCATTTTTAGAATACTTTCTCAAGGTTTTTCTTTTTTTCACATTGCTACGATTATTTACCTTTTAACTTTCTTCGTCTTAAATTTACGACTCACGTAGTCAATAACAAAGTAATAATTTACAAGTAATTATGAATTTAAAAAAAATCTAATTTACCTTTTGTAAAATTATTAGCTTATTTTTTTATACGATAAAATCCAGCCAAGAAAAAGAAAAATTAATTAAGTACCTAATTGATTTTTTTACTCGATTAAGTGCTTACTAAAATTAAAAATCATCGGAATGAATTTCACCTTCAATTTCCAGCGTTTCAATTTTTTTCTTGTCAAAATATAAAATCAAATTATTCAAAAAATCAAAATTTTTCGCTCAATTTTCTACTTAAATTTTACATTCCACAGAAAAAAAAAACTGCGATTATAAAAAAATTCAAGAAAAAATATTCGAACAGTTTCTCATTATAATTTTTATCGAATTTTATAAATAAATTTTCGATTTTTTATTTATCATTTCTTTTTAAAACTTCACATTTGAAAATAAAATGGTGAAAAAAAATTTTAAATTCATTTTAAAAGAATGAAAAAATATTTTGAGTTACCTATTTTCCATCATTTTTTTTCAACTTTTGTAAAAAAATATAGGTACTGGTACCTACTTCTTTTTCAAAATTTGGAACAAAACTTTTTTTATTTTTTATTTTTTTATACTTTTTAAATTAAATACACATTTCTAAAAAAAAAAATCATAAATTTTTACAAAATGAGTTTTACTCAATGGAAAATTTTGAAGAAAAAATATTTTAAACTGTGTTTCATCAATTTTTTCAAATTTTGCTATACACTTTTCCTTTTTTTTTACATCTTAAAGCAAAGTTGAGAAAAAATTTTCAACATAAATTTTAAGTTGAAAAGTTCAAGAAGAAGTATTTCGAACAATTTTTCATCAATTTTTTCAACTTTTGAAATAAAAAAAAAAGTTTTTGCTATTTTTTTAAACATTTTGATCAGATTTTTCGTTTTTTCTTTTTTTCCAAATATTTGTTTGATGTTTTTGTTGAGCCATAATTTTTTTAATCCAAGTTTCAAGAAAAAATTGAGAAAAATTTCTAACCAAAATTTTCATGGAAAATTTTCTTTTTCAAATTTTGTAATAAAATTTTTTGCTTGTGTTAAGTACTTTGTTTTCAAAAATTCTTGTTCAAATTTTTCGCTTCCTTTTTTCACACTTTTGGAGGGGGAGGGGAAGATCGTTTGATTTTAAAAAAATGGATTTTGATGGGAAATTCTGAAGAATAAAATATTTTCAAATACTTTTTCAGAAATGTTTTTAAGCGTTTGCAATCAAGTCTTTTACTCTTGTTCCCCTTTAAGATTTTTGTTTGATGTTTTCTTGGATTACCAATCATTTTTTTTTAATTCCACACGACAAAAAAAATTAAGAAAAAATTTTTTGAATGAATTTTAATGGCAAATTTAGAAGAAGAAAAAATATTTTGAACTACCTTTTTTCAATTTTTTTATGTTTCTAAAGCAAATTTTCAATAATTTTTTTTTTTTTTTAACAATAAAAATGAATTTTCTTAGAACATTTTTTATAAACTCTCTATCTTTTATCTGCATCCACTTTAGCCAGCATACAATCCTCAATACCAGGAAAATCGACTGGTTCCAAAAACTATATAAAAGGGTACGTCAAATTGTCAATAATTAAAAATATAAATTGATGTTTATTCGATTGCCAGATCCTGAACTGAGTTTAATCGCCAAATTATAATTTTCTTCGAAAAATCCAACTCGATGGGCACTTTCTAATTAATTCGAACACTTTCGTTGCCAAAAAGAAAAAATCCGCATAAAATGATCTATTTTTCTATTCGAAACTTGTGTCTTCCATTTCAAACCCTACCTATACTTTTAAACGCACTCTCATTTCCTATTTCCTGCTTACCTCTTTCAAAAGACAGCAAAAAAATACCCTCGTTTCTTCTATGCGTATCCATGGATAATTATAAATCCACCAGCAAGATGCTGATGCCGTAATTTAAACCTCATTTCTTCTCAAACACACCGCACCAAATTGGAATGAGTTAATATGCACACGTCTACCACGCGCCAGACACTTTCGCTCCCCCTCACCCCCTCTCACATCGCATCTCGTACCAAAATAACTTACACCCGAAACGAATCACATGTAAACGATAGATTTAATGTTTCGTGTTCTCAAAAATTCTACGTACACGTGTTTTATAGTACCTAGTAAAAGAAAAGTTCAAAAATTCTGGAAGATGCTTGCCCTGCGTATACGTAAAACTACGAAATGGTAATTTTCAAGGGTAAGTACGAAATGAGAAATACAAAATTTGAAACACGTCACCGACGAATTTTGCTACAACTACGTCAATTCTATAGGCTAAATTCTTATACAGTCTAATAGATACCTTAAAAAATACAACATTCTCCACCTACTTAAATATTAAACTTAAATTCTATACCGATGACTGAGGAAAGACATTTTAACACACGGGTTCGTGTCATTCCTTAGCCATAACATAATTCTTACGACACTATTATAAATCTTGAAAACGTGATGAATTTAATTGGACAAAAATAACCTTTCCGATTAAACGTATTTATATGGCGAAGATACAAGCTTGGCAAGCAAAAATTTCAAATAAGTAATTAAAAACAATTAAACGAGCCAGCCAAAATATAAATTTAGTCGATTGACTTCACGTCCGTAAGCGTGTATTCATCGATCGTAATTTTAGACCTTTTTTCATTTCTTTTTCTTGGCATAATAAATAATCATACACGTGCTATAATAATATCTACCAGAACGATGAACCCATTCTCCAGAGATCTATCTGGACTACGGACGTCGTAAATACCGGATGAAAAGAAAAAATAAACTACGTCTGTTCATTGTTTTTTTATTATTTTTTGCGATACAATGTTCACAACATACATTGCGAATAAAACTTAGTTAGAAAGCAGTCATTTTTTTTTACTTTCTCGTCAAGAAAATATGTAGATAAACATATCTATTCGTAACATAAGACAATGAAAAAAAAAACACCGAGAATATAAGTTAATTATGAGTTAAAATAAATAAACGTTATGTAGCGCGCGAGAGCGAGAGAAAAAAATAAATAAATACTTATAAGTTAAAAAATATTGTACAAGGTAACGATATAATTTTTCGAGCACGTAGGATTACTTCTTGCTTTATTTTGAACCACACTTACCCGCCGGTCTTTTAATTTGAAGCTGTCAGTGGAATAAAATAGAAACAAAACATTTATGTAGAGTAACGCTAAACACAACGTGTACGCAGCGAATATTGCTGGTGTGAGCAAAAATTTGGCTTCTGATGGGCTCCTTTGAGGCCAAAATACACGCAAACACATGAATCAAACACACGAGGTGCAATCTATATACCAAGGAAGCTTGTGGCTTTAAAATCGAGTAATTTTCCAGTGGCGATTGAGTGGAATTAAAATGGTGCTTTGAACATCAAAAATAGACGAAGAAATCGTTGAGAGATGAGAAATCTCGAAGTCGTCGAGTTTTACAAAAATCAGATAAGTATGAAAAAACCTACCCCCATATTTATGGTTTAAAATTCACAATTTTTTCTCGCAGTTTCTTCAAAAAAATCAAAATCTACCTGCAAAATTACTGTATTCCGAAAAATTCCTAAATTTCTTTTAACACGTCGCTCGATATTTCAAACCATATATTTTACTAGATTAATAATTATTAATTAAGAAAATATTTGAGGTCGAAATTTCTCAATTTTGATAACCAGCCAATTGGAATTCTCGTAAAATATTTCAGCGCAATTAAAAGATAACGTGAAAATCAGACACCACCCACAGTCGATGAGAATTGTTTTCATTTTAAATTGGTCGCGCACACAAATTCCCTTAATCTTAAGATGAAAAATAGATTTTCAAGGTTAATATCAATGACAATAATGACCAAATCAATTTTTCAAAAATGACTAATTTTGGCAAAAAAGGGGGTTTTTCAGATTTTCAAGTGAAAATTTTTTAAATCTTCTTTTCTTATTTTTTTTTTGAGCTTCTCATCGAAATGTTTTTTGGAGAATACTTTTTTAGAAAACTATTTTTTCATGTTTTTTTGAGAGGATTTAGAAAAACTTATTTTTGACATTTTCATGTTTTTGCTTTTTTTTTTAAATAAAATTTTCAACTTTAAGATACGTATTTTGTCAGTTTGATAATTTTTCTCACATAATTTTTTCATAATTTTTTTTTTTTTAATTTTCTGATAGGTCGAGGTATTCTGAAGAACCTCCATAAAGGATTTTGGCCAAATATTTTTTTCAACTGAAATATCGCGGTTTTAGAAAA
>FIZV01013419.1:0-15814 GCA_900050545.1 Trionymus perrisii | reverse complement strand
GCCGGTTTGAGTAAAACACGAAAGGTCGATATCGCTAAGGTAAAAAAAAAAAAAAAAAAAAAAAAACATGCTATAAAGGTAGGTAAGAGAGCTCGGCAGTGGCGACGGCTCGCGGACCTCTCTCGTTTAGGTTGGTTACCTTTACAATATTCCGGATCTCTCTCACTCTCGACAAACGTTACCCGAGAGAAACCGGTTTCCAACCAACACTCCGAGTCTCCGACATCGACAGCGTTACCAACTGGCATCGGGCGTAGCAGGATGCTATGTGTAAGCGCGCTTCGACGATTCGACGTTCTTCGTCCCAACTCCCGAGCCTGAGGTCCCGCTACTACGACCAGAGAGTACTACATAACCGCCATGTATATATCCGCTGCGCTGCCTTCGCCCTGTTGCTGTATCGTACCATCGAGTAGGTACTGCGGTGGTCTCGCAATAATCTATAGTGCTAGTCGTCTGCACAATTGCACATTTATGGAGCTAGTCGTCGCAACACAATGCTATCGTGAATATTTGGTCAGGTTTTTGCACATTGAGCGCAGAAAGTTTGGGGTGGTGCTTTTTCCATGCAGTAATTATGATTTCAATTTTTGAGGTGATATAAGAAATGACTACATTTTTTGAAATGTACTGAACTTCATAGTTTTGGCTTCATTTATTTTAAATAGAATAAGTTTGAAGAAACGAGAAAAATATGCTCAAGAGAGTCAAATTTCAAGCCAACTGATCTCGAAACTTTCAAAAACAAAAAAATATAATATAGATATAAGATTTCGTTTTCTCAGAATGGCAAATTGTTATTCTTATTCTTATTTTTTTAGGTTTTTAGGGGATGTTCAAGAAACTTGTGATAAAGAACACTGACGATTCTAGACGTTATGATCTAGTGTGCCAATTTTCAAACATATTATAATTGGGATACCTATGGTACTTCCTTTTTTTAAATTTCTAAAATTTTTATATGTTCATCCCATCCCCTACCTCTTGTTTCATCACTGAACAGATGTGCCAGTGCACACCGGGCACACACGCTGGATTCACTTCAACCTTATTCCCCCCAAAAAAAAAGATGATACTGAAATGAAAATTTGGTCACATAAGAGTTATAGTCTTTTGATTATGTATTTAAATTATTGTAGACAATATTTTGCTGCAAAGAATTTTTTTTTTCAATATTTGACACTCTTACTGAACGAAATATTAGATATCTTCAAACTCAAGTACAAAAATCAGGGGAAAACAGTTTCAGTTTTCAGATTGGGAATGGATGCCTTCAGGTGAATCAGCCCACCGAAAAACCACAAATGAAAGTTGAAAGTCCATATTGAGAGCAGCTCTTGTAAACGGTTTTGCAGAATCACCAAAAGCTGCTGCTGTTGCCTGTTTCTCAAAACTCCAACTCAAAGACTTGAGCCTATTCCATCAGCTGGTGCTGAGCCTATTACGCGACTCTCTAGGCAGTTCTCAAATACCATCCCATATCGAGCCTCTCTCACACAACTCGCTCAAAATAGTGACGACGTTGCGATGCCACATTAGGCCACGATAAAAATTTGATTCGGCCACGCTTGGTCGTCGTCGATATCAGCGCGCCGCTCAAGTCTCAAACCGAAAGTATCGAGTCGACGTCGGCAGTCCTTATGTACGGCGCGGTGTCGCGCTATTCGACGTATATAAATTTAATTTTCTATCGTCAGTGTTGCCAACCCGCCGTATACGGTCGGGTATGAACAAACAACGATGACGTCATCGGAAATAACACAAACAAGGTTATACGGCTAACGTCAGTGATAGCGTGAACGGCGCTCGGCCGCGGTTTATTCTGCGTATACGTTTGTATACGTGTGTGCAGTGTTGTACGGCGGCGTACGTAGTACGTACATGTATAAAATACGACTACGACGTCGACGGTGATGAAGAAACATGTTAAAAAAAACACACTACACTCGCATAAGTACGCTCGTGTAGCAGTTCGCATTTACACCAAAGAGGCTAACGTGTATAGGAGCGCGATGTGGCCAACATGTCGACATATCGCCGCTAGATCACGCTGCTCATATCGCGTTGCCAAAGTACACAGCTCGACTTATCGCCAACATAAATATGAGCGGAGCAGTAATATCGGGATGAGAAAAATTTTCCAAAGAAACAGCGATAAGATAATCGATATATTTTTTATTCCTTCTGCGATACCAGTGCCTAATACTAAAATACCGAGAACTAAAAAAATACCATTCATTCGCCATCATGTGCACCGCATCTCAAGAGTCTACAAGCAAGGCGAAAAAACCACTGTCAGCTGTTCCAAACCCCGGATAAAAAAGGTATGGCGAATAAAACCTACCTCCGAGTACAAAGTACAAACACAGACCACCCTAATAACATCTGCGATGCACATACGTACTGTCCGTTCATCCATTTTTTTCAACGTCCCTCACTTAAAACTTAGGCATGCTCAAATACCTGCTGCCAGTGCAGCCTGCTCTCCCAGCCTCTTATCAGCACAGCCTCAAAAATAAATGCCGAAGCCTTAACCCCTTTTGTAGATTTTTATCCCTTTTTTTGGGTAAAATAACACAAAGGCGTGAAACAAGAAACAAAGAGACTCGTCATCGAGAAATCAATTCCACTTGAACAGAAATTACTTGGATTGTAGGTGTAATGACGTAATGGAAAGTGAAAACTTTCAGTCTAGCGAGCTTTTTTAAAAGGTATTGTAAATTTACTTTTTTTCCTTTCTCCCTCTACCTACATACTCCTATTTACGACCGAATTAATTCAATTTTCTCCTTCTTTCGAAGTTTTTTTTTTTCAATTTTTATTAAGAAAGT
Organism: Trionymus perrisii; assembly: GCA_900050545.1. Lineage (NCBI taxonomy): Eukaryota > Metazoa > Arthropoda > Insecta > Hemiptera > Pseudococcidae > Trionymus > Trionymus perrisii. The sequence goes on along the minus strand of FIZV01013419.1, from coordinate 12,983 downwards.
CAAGCGAGCTGGGTCGAGTTGATACCTAATGAAAACTGCATATAGGCCTTGGTCTAGATTTGAGTTTTGGGTTCTTCATATCTTTTTTATGAAGAGAAGGGTAAATAATTCTAACGATATAAGTTCAAAATCAGCTTCGCTCTTGGCATATTGAAACAAATTACTTCAGCTTTTTTAGTTTTCAACTTGCCTTCGATCTTTTGACTTATACTATTAGAATTTTAAAAATTCTATCAGTATAAGTCAGAGGATCGAAGGCAGGTTGAAAACTGACAAAGCTAGAGCAATGTGTTTCATATGCCAAGAACCAGGCGTATTTTGAACTTTAGAATTATTTACCCTTCAAGTTACAGAACTGCAGGAGAGCACGTTGTCCCAACTTTGTACACGTTTCTTCTCATTACATGACGAAACGATGTAATCTTCTCTGGCGTGTTCGTTTCAAGGATTCGAAAAGTCGGCCAAAACACAAAGATCGTCGGGAACGAACCGCATCGAGTATTACCAGTTGCAATGTAAATACGAATATCGAACTTCTAAGGCATTATTTTGAAAAATCAAGATGAAATTGTACGGCAAAACCAAAACAATTTATGAAGGAACGAATTGAACTCGTATGGACTGGGATGAAGGAGGAGATTATTTTTGAATCTTTCAATAAAAAAAGGGACTACGGTCAATGCTTTTATCATAGATTAACCTATAGATAATAATTAGCCTTCCATCATGTAAAAAAATTCTGACCCCGTTTTTAGACAATCTTTTTAAAAAACGAAGTTGTACAGTTTTGTAAAAGAGGGCGTCATAAAGTGCGCATGCGCAGTGTGCGATAGGGCTGCGTTTTTCTTTTTTTTTTATCCTAAAAAACCGCTACGTAACTGCCATCTCTAAAATAGCTTCGTAACTAAACGAAAAACGAATTCCTTTTCAACAAAATTAGCGAGATTTTTTGTTATGAATGGGCGAGTCCCTGTATTTTTTAAAGATCTTATTTGTGCGTTATTTCAAAATTTGGTGATGAAGTCATTATTTAATATTTTCTACGTTTTGCTGCGGAAATGAATGTTTCAAAAAAATTCAGCTCTTTAATTTTTTCAATTTAGGTAATTGAGACTTTCTTTCAACCCCCCCCCCCCCCCCAAAAAAAAGCTACCAATACAAATTTCCATTTCAACTCAGTACAACAAAGACTTGAAAAAATCGAGGTTTCACATATTTTTTTTTAATTGGAAATGTTTTCAACCCCCCCCCCAAAAAAAAAGTATTATATAATTTTTTAAATTTCTAATTGACTAATAAAATAAATTAAATTTCTTCATTTGAAAAAAGTTATTTTTTCACTTCAATTTTAGCGTAATAACAACTTTTTTTAAATACCTATTGAAATAAAAATTTGATCTTTCATCCCGGCATCTTCAATTTTCCAGTTGTAAAAGTACATTTTCCCAAGTTCAAAGAATTCGACGAAACTAATCAGAAAGCAACAACGGTCGAACTGACAGATTAATAAAAACTCTCGTCAAATGGCCACATTTTGGTGAAAATTTTTTGCCCAACCTCGTTGTCCATTCAGCACGCTAAAATCGATTAAACTTTTCATCACGTGTCTGGTACGTACGCCGCCGCCGCGCCACTCGTCGGTACCCAATACTCGCGAACCACATAAACGGCGACGTTTCCCAACCTTGAGGCAATTTGATAATAACGACCGAATAGACGTCTACGTGATCTGGATTCTATTGTCGCTTCGCAACTTGGAACTCAAAGTGACACACAGATATTGGCGCGCAGAAAAATGCACTTAGCCGTAGTTAACTTGTTCGAAATTTCAATTAGTTTCATTAAGCTCCTTTGGAAATCTCCAGAGGGATGATTCAAATAAACCTTCAAGGACGTTGGCAGAAAAAATTCGCTCGATGATAAAAAACTGAACCGGTTCCTCGGATGAGAGAATTTCGACCACAGCATGTAGTAAAGCGTCACGACAACGACAGGTTCTGGGGAATATGCATAAATACGCGGGAATAAAATGGCAATAAAACGTGTGCGCCCGCCGGTAGCCGATCATCTAAATTATACATTGTTGCTAATGCTGATAAAAAAAAAAAAAAAAAAAAACATACACACACAGACCTCGCGCCGGCCGTAAACTATCGTAAAATATAGTTCATTGACATATTACACGTTTATCTTTCAATCGTCGGCTCAGTTAATGACCTTACCCAATAAAAAATAAATAAACGGAAATACGCGGCGAAATTAAATGCAAAAATACTCTTTAACATTCACTCTAATAACCTAAAGAACACACATAGGCAACGCATTATCAATTAATCAATTTAAACCGCAACGCTAAATATTTAACCGAGGTTTTTTATTGCCATTTGTTTGTATGTATTTTGTTTTCGATACGCGGGCTTCTCTCGTCGATATTCGTAGTAAATAAATCACGGTATCGACAAAATATTATTTTTTCAATGCAAAAAAGTATTAGGCCCGGTTCTCATACGTGAGTATTTTTCTCCCACCCTAATCGAACTGTAAAAAATCGCATACTAACCCATTTCGACAGGTCAATGAGTACAGAAGAAAGATGAGACCCAGAGAGAGATGAAAAAACAACAAGGAAACTCCGAGTGTAAACAAATTTACAACTTTCATTCACATAACCCGCTGGTGGTAGGACCGACGAAAGCAAAAAGAGAGAAAAAACACCGTAGTAATACCTATCGTTCAAAAGGTCACCACAATTCAGACACAACGCGAACGTATTGATAAAAGGCGGCGCTGCACTCGTCGTTTGGGGCATAAAAAGAAGCGAAAAAAACTAGGTAACCCCTGCGCACCGCCTTGAAGATGCAAAGCCGATAATGGATGAATGAAAGAGGGATAACGATAAAATACGGAACAGGAAAACTGCTTGTAATGTATTTAATAGCGCAATTCTGGTGGGCTGCTGCAAACTTAAGAAGACAGCTACCGGCGTATGCGGGTAAGGAGAAAGAAACACAATAGAGGCTGCAAAGAAAAAAAGAAATGTAAGGCAAAGGGATGCGGTGTGATGCAAAATCAAATCCTTAAAGAAAGTCTACCAACAGAGGCAGTAAAAACCGTTTCGCCTTCGCGCAGCCTACAATCCATTTCTTTACCCTTCATCGTCGTGAAAAAAATTCCGTTCTTAGTGGCACAAACTCGATTGAACAGCTGCGTCGTGCTTTTATAAACATTGGTCATTTTATACGCCGTCTACAATACGTCAACCAATGTGCTCCGAGCACGAGTTCACAAAATGACCATGTCCAAATTGTTTCCCCTTTCTGGGCGCTCAAATCTGTCAAATGCTTCAAACACGTGTTACACCAAAGCACCAGAAGCTTCACAAATTCAGAATTATAAACAATTTGTTTCAATTCAATTCTCTTAATTTGTACTTTGTCGACTGTATTTTCCATAAACCTTCTACCGAGACTCACTCCCCTCATTCCAAGGATAATGTCCAACAAGCCATCGAAATTTACACCAAGCACGATAAAGATTCCTCTAACGACCTCCTGGAAAAACTTCATCGTCATTTAAAACCATTATATGTACTACGTCATCTCCAGACTCTCGAGACAAACCACACGTTGATTTTTTAAAGGCCAACCCAGCCATACTTAAATACTGGTACATGCTCGTACATAAAGTACACTTCATATCGTCGAACGAAGGATATCCACATTTTACCATCGTACCTACCACCTCCACTGTCGCATATAACCAGTCTAAAGAGCTTCGGGGCAACTACACCAACGATCACATATCGAGTGCAATGCTATACCTAAGTTACCATTACATAAGTCTGACTTCTTTACCATCAAAGTGCCAAGTTGCTAATCGCACAAAGGCAAGTTTCCCTCTTAATATTCCAAACGACACTAACTGCGCCAAGACATTATAAACTTTGCATCCCCCAACTGCTCATTTTCGTCGTTGAATAACTATTGTAAACGAATAATAAGAAAAAGGATTAAATGCTACTTGTTGATAGCGAATACGTTACTTGAACACACACCCACACCCTCTCACTAACGGCGCTGTTATCAATTGATAGCATTAACATTTTACCCTTCTTTTGATTCGGCGGTAAATGCGCGTAAGAGAGTACCTGCTCTGTTTATACTACACGCACTACACACATGTACAAATCTTAACGTACACCACTCGCGTTAGTCTAACCTACTCCTGCCAATACAGCAACGTCCCCCTTTTATCGACTTTTTATTTAAACGAGTATTTTTTATTGAAACTTTGCCATTATAACAAGTGGCTGCATAACACACCATTATCTATCTTGTAGTATGTGATATATCAACGCATAAAATTTTAAATATCGAAACAATACGGTCTACTGGTGTTGTAGACATATGGTTGCTTTTATTGTCTCACTTTGCGAGTGGAATTCGCGCCAATTTTAAATTTTTCTCATAATTTTGTTTTTCTACCAGATGACATTTTGTCGTTGGTGCAAACTGAATTTGATACCATTCATGACAAAAATAAAGAAAAGTGATATTTAGTACATATCATCACAAAAATCAATCTGTCAACATTAAAATGAAGTATGTCAACGAAAGACTCGTTCAATTCTGAAAACACAGCACTCTCGATAGTGGATTTACCCCCTATAAATAGAGTTTTTCGCCCTTATCTCCTAAAATATTGATTCAGACAAAAAATTCCAACTTCTACTAAAAATTAAATTTTCTAGTCAACAATCAGACAGCTGTTCAATTTTGAGCTAACTTCAAAGGTAAGGAAGTGGGAGGGGGTGAATTGGAAATGTCATTCCCCCTCAAAAATCAGTGTTTTCATTGATAAACCGGTGTTTCCATCGGTAACTTCACCACTTTCAAATTATTTTGCTAGCTGTCCAACATTTCTCCAAATCCAGCAAGGTCCTGTTTTTCATTTCAACCTCCTGCCCTTCCATCATCCATTTTTGATTGTGGTAGCTGGGGGGAGGGGTTACATTTTCAGTTCTGAGATTCTGTTAGACAGTCTGTTCCGAAATTTTCATGTGCAGAACTTGTTTCAGATTTTAATTTGATCAATTATAATTTTTCTTGAAAATCTGCTTAAAATCATGGCTTCGGTACATACAATAAAAATCTGAAAATGCAAAACCTTTTTTCCTTATTTTTTATCAAATAGGCTGACCTCATAAATAAAACCTGATTATTTTTTGAATTTTTTTTTCAAGAAATTAGAATTTGAAAAGACTAGGAAAGGATTTTTCAATAATCAAAAAAAGCAAGTTTCTCTCGAAAAAAAATATATGTACTTACATTATCTCAACTTCAAACTTGCAATTTGCCCTCTATATCCACTCTTGATACAATCAAAAAATCCTAATTTCAAAACACTAACGAAACATCGATCAACTTCACACATACCACTTGTGACTTGTTACTTCTTCAAACATTTCAAAGACCCACTCCTCGTCATCGCTACGAGCTCATAAACGTTGAAAAAAAAAGCGCCGGTCATATTTCATAAGGATTCCTTATAACCAGAATAAAAAAAGAAGACAACGGTATATGCGGCAATTGTAAAAATGTAAATGACAAAAACGATGACAACTTGTCAACACTAGGTCGATTACACTTCTACACTGAAAAGAAACCGAAAGTGAATAAAAATAACCCAATAAAAGAAAGAAATGCGCGATGCAGCACCACAGCATAGGACACTGCACCGCACCCGGTATATATCACACTCGAGCTCGTGCCATTGCGATGACGCACATTAAAAAAAAAAAAAAAAAAGGTCGCCGTTTTTCCAACCATACAGTAATACTTCAACTATCGATGCGCAATTGTCTGGTACGCAGGGGGGGGGGAGGAAAAAGCAAGAAGCAACCATGTACATATGAATAAAGACTAAGCGACTAATGTAGACAGAGAGGAAACTGGAGGTACTGTACAACGCTGATAGTTTGAAGAGCCAGAATAACCGGCTCAAATGGTACATCTTATTGGGACGAGATTGATTAGTCAGACCGAGACAAATCTGGGCGAATCCTCGGGTTTGTCTAAAGAGAGGAGAGCAGGCCACTGTCTAGTGGTTTTGCATTCCCTTCCTTGCATCATATTAACGATGACAAGTGCAGGGTAATAGACGACGACATGTCTCCTAGAGTAAGGTGTATATAATAAATAAACCTTGCATGTAATGTATCCGATCGTAAAATTGAAAGAATACAACGCAGGTACTTCGTTCACCCATCGATACCTTGAATACATCTCTATTAGAAACACGTTGAACGAATTACATTCACCGCAAACACTCTTCTTTCGGCTGTGCCTAACAATAGTAAATTACCAGAGAAAACCACACAAACTGACCGATAAATTGGGGGAAAAAAGAGCAAGGCGCTTGTCAATGAACTAACAGATGAGTACCCCCTAGTTGTAAAGCAACCCCCTTCAAGTCTTCCGTTCAAAGGGTTCTTCGATAAATCGCATGTTGGTGTCCGAACTACAGGCACGTATCAAGTCACCATACTGCTCCAAACGATGACAAAATACAAACTAAATAAAAATGGCAACGTGCGAAGCAACGTGGTATATCGAGAAGGAATGAAAGAAGGGAAACGCTGGTAAAAATTCTCTCTTACTATATCAACGCCCGCTGGGAATTTTTCGAAAGGGAAGGGGGCATCCATTTGCGACATTACCGTTACGCATCAGGTTGTTAACACGACGTTTAAAATCGCGTCGTGTTTGTGCACAGCACAGCACAGCACAGCACATATACAGAGAAAAAGCAGAAAGAGATGGATGGGAACAGATGAAGGGGAAGGAGAAAGAGAGACGCATATCTCAGCATATACGTCGACGGGTAGCTAAACTTTTAAAAGCTATTCCTCTCGGTATTCGAGCGTCCCCTTTTACATACACATAGTGGAGCGAGTCAGATTCTAGGTCGAACTAGCGTCTAAGGTAAAAACGCCTTTACACTTGTTATTATCCAAATGCCAACGCGTGCCCAGACGATTTTCCTCTTTCAGCGCTGCTTTTAACTTGATAGCGACAGGCAGAGCAGAGTACATACTGTATGTACACACTAGGTACATTTATCAATGAAATGACACACACTGGCGCAAAAGTATCATGTACGCGGCGCACCGTACTCGTCATCGTGTAGTAAAAACAACACATTACGTTCTAACGCCGTCGTCATTCGATTAAACTGATTATCATAACCCATTAATAAAATATCACGTATCGAGAGCCGCGTCGTCGTTTTTACTTTCGTTTTTCATCGAATATTATCCATGTCTCGTGCCATCATTGGCGTCGCATACTTTGTAAACATATGTACCGGTACTTTGATTGCATGGTATGGTCAAGATGCTGTACTTTGATTACATGGGATGGTTAAGATGCTCGCATGACTTTATTGCAGGATTTTCTACATGATGGGACAAGAGATCTAAAATGCCTTTTCTCTTAGCTCATTCAGTCCCAAATTTACTCTTTCAATGTGGCTACCTTTAGAAGAGCATGTTATTGTATAAAAATCCTTTGAAAATTTAAGATCCTGCAAGATTTGTAAGATTCCCCAGCTTGAGCCCTTATAGCACAAGACCTATGGGGTTCCTCAATCCGCATACACTACTTTTTTGGGCTTACAGTTTTCTTAAAAGATATTTCAATTCACCAAAATCATGTATCTCAGTTTGTTTTCAGTAATGGAGTGAAGGCCGAAGGAAGAACATGAGATGTACTTCAAGATTGAGAACGAAATGAATTGAAGAGAAATTTGTAAAGAATACAAGTGGAGGCATATTTGCAAGTCAAAATGTACCAAAAAAAAAGTCATCTCGCCTACAGTATCAAGTTCGCAAGTTAGAGCCAAACCATTCCAAGACCATCAATTTTTTATTTTTCCAATGAAAAACAACGCACGACTTAAATATTCTAAAGCGAAACACGCCGACAAGCGGGGGTCAATTTACGTTGGAGAACCCGCGCGGAAGAAACCCGATAGCAAACCGCAATACCATGTTAAAATATGCTTATCATACGTCTTCATCAATCAAAGCCAAGGCGTCATCTTCGTCTTCGACTCCTCAGACCAAACTTGAGACGATTGTTCCAATTGGTGTGCATTTCGCCAACGCCGCGATAACACACGTGTTGGTGACATACCACTACACATGTCAGATGCAGTCATATTACATGCCCGATTTGTCTAGTGCTGGTATGTCCTCATACTCATGTATAGCGTCAGCATACCGAGACGTGTATCCAATATACATATACATATGTAATACGTGAGTAATACGAAACCAATACGATGACACGAGACTGCACTACAGACTGGACTAATCCACACTATTAATGAAGCGTTAACTGCCAACGGCGTCAATCACATAAAACTGAACTGGCCATTAAATACCGCATCATATGTAGATATATTACTAAAATAAACGAAAACTACCGTCCAATACTCGCTGCTTCATATAAAGATCAATGGGAAAGTGCAATAAAGAGAGACATAGTGTATCGTACAGGACAGGTACAAGACAACAAACTGCATCACTTAAAGTAGCTGCAGAAAAAGAGGGAGAGGCATGCGAGCGCAGAGACAGCGATGTAATGTTGAGAGTAATTAATGCTAATTATTATTTCAAACGATTCAATTACACCGGCGGCCTAGTAAACTTGAGCCGGCAGTTGGAAATTCTAATAACCCATAACGAGCCATGTTATCAATCGTGTTTGTATAAAAGGCGTCGGTGGCTGGCACCCGGTGAAGTAGTGGTGGGGCAGTCGCGATAATAATCCTTATCACCGGCTATATTTTCGCGTTTTATTATAGGCCCACCGCCAAGACGAGCCGCGCATTGCGTACACGTTTGTATGTCTTACAGTAGGTACCATTTAGTGAACTTTATATATGTATATAACCAAATAAGCTGCGTTAAATGTGCGATAGGTATTGAAGTTTTGTTAGTAAACAAATAGAGGTAAGCGGGGTAAGAGATTACTGTCTGTCTGCGACGTGCTGTTTTTTTCGCTACATTTTTCCGGCCCTTTATAAATCGTTGTCGTCGTCGTCGTCGTCTGGTTTTTTAATCTTTCGCATTGAAGCAATGTTCCTTTCATGTTGTTTTTTTAATTCTAGACAAAGTACGGATTTTTTTACCCTGAAGAGACGTATTGAATGGTGACTTTTTTTTTTAATTTGCTCGTGAAAGAACATTTGGTGCGTCCTTTGAAATTTTCTTCTTAGGAAAAAGGAAGTTCTACATTGATCGCCCACTGAACTGCGTTAAACATGATGTCGTGATTTTGAAGTTGAATTTCCCAGCAATGATGTTGCCAAACAAATCATTTGATTTGTGATGTTGTTAGACCTCAATCTTGAACATGAATACTTTTTCAAGCTACCAAAGTTGAGGAACATGCCTCACATTTGGTTATAAATCTCTGCTTATATGATTTCCACCAAATATGTCAAATTCAAGGTACCAAAATTGAGGAGCCCATCTCACCATCTCAAAATTAGTCATGAATTTCTGTTCACAAATAATATCAACTCTAATTTTACCCATACCTCCAGGTGAAATCTAAATCATACCTCCATAGGTTTGAAATCAGGTTGTACTTGGACTTAGACTGCGACTGGAGCAGTCGGCAATACATTAAAGACCTCACTCATCTCGCCCAATGTACATGTATTCGTATATATAAATGTACAGGTACACCATTCGTATACCTATTTCAACCAAACAGGTTTTGATACGCTTCGGCGTAGAAAAAGAGTACCGCCGCGGCCGATGGAACCGGGGAAACCAGAAGCATTCCATTATTATTCGTTTTAGGAGTTGATATTAGTACGCCACCGCATGGCAAGAACATGTTTATACGCGCATTTGAATACCTTTTTCCCTCCAACCACGATTTTCGGCCTTCTACATGGTCTCGTCTATTTTTCAATATTTGATCCCCCCCTTCTCTTTCATTTACCTAATGTGGTCGATATTTTCAGGTGATTTGGAGCGAATAACCTGACAGATATCAATTTTTGATAAGGGTAGGTTCTATGTAGATCATAAGACTTTGAATAGGTATCTCTGTATTCTTTCTGAGATGATGAGACCATAAGTCTTAAGAGGACATTCCAAACTAATGAATTAACAAATTTTGCAAGTGACAGTACGAATTAAAAAATTAGTTTAGAAAGATGCTCCGACCTTCAGAATTTCTTCATTTCAAAGAAGCAATGTTCCCTGATCAAAGATAGGGAATGACATGGTGGGGGGGGTTGATCGAGAAATTTTCATTAGTGAACCAGAATACCCTCAATATTTATGCTTCATCGATTTTTGTTTTTCAAAAATTGATATTTTATGAACTACATGATGACTTTCAGTCTTGGCCACTCCACCCTTAAGGGTAGGGGCAGGTGATCAAACCCCCTTCATTTGCTGACTCGCAACATTAATATCACACTAGATTTCATTTCATACAAAATTGATATGTATTTCAAGCGACAAACGCCAAATTTCCTCTGGCCCTTCTTTCCAGTAGAGAGAGGGGAATCCCTTAGGGCCTAAAATTTTCAAAAAGAATATTATATATTTTCCTTGTTTTATGAATTTAAATATTTTCATTATCGTTTAATTACATATTTTATTAGTTAAAAATAGGTATATGAATAGATTTTAATTTTGAAAAATTTTGATGAGGACGACGTGGGAGCTGAAAGTGCAAAACAGTTTTTTAACCTATGGGCCAAAAATTTCAAAAACAAGGCGGAAGGTGGTTGAAAAATCTTTATCGTGAACTAGAGTAACCTCAATATTTTACTTAAGTAACCGATTATTACTTTTGAAAAATTTACCACCCTCTCCCCTTTTTCGAGTATAGGAAGAAAGATGCTTTAGAAATCTTCATTTGTGAATCAGATTAACCTCAATATCTTACTTGGACGAATTCTGTTTTAAACGAATCTAATATTTCACGAGCCACACAAAGACTCCTCTGTGGTCTTCCCCGCCCCCTTGTCATAGTTTCTTCCTCTTCAAGGATCGGGAAATATAGTTAACAAATCTGCATTTATCAACTACAGTGGTCATAAATTTTCATTTTTTGAGCCATATGACTCTCCTGCACCAACTCCCCTGTCCACCTCCAAAACAAAAATGGTACGTAGCAGGTTGGCAAACTCAACAATTTTATCTGTTTTGAGTAGTTAAGATTAATGGATATTTCATGAAACTGATGATAGTATTGGATTTAACATTTTTAAAGTACATAGGACGTAGGAAGGTACATATTGTGCCCAAATAATTTAATCTCTCCTCTTCTTCCGGAAGAAATTAAACGCCAATAAGTCACTAAAATTATAAACTAATGAATTAATCATTCCAGAAAACATCAAAAAATCAAAAGGTTATCAAAAATTGTAATAACTCATGCTTATTTCTTGTCTCATTCATTACAATGACACGAAATCTGAAAATAACGAGAAATACCTATTCACAAAAATTATTCCTTCGTCCTTAACAACAATGGCACGTATCCAATGTATCCATCAAGAATAACTCAAATTTTACCAACTTGAAACATAAATTGTATCAAAAATGAAAAAAAATTTCGATTAATTTTAGCATACTCTTATTTTGCTAAATAAATTTAAATTAAGATTTTAAAATATTATGTGTATAGATTCTAATTCAGGCACTAGACTCGGAAATTGCAAAATTAGATTCACAAAAACACCCAAGATGAGAGCTTCTAATAAACATCTAAAAAAACTCAATCGACCAAGACATTCTCACATTTAGAACTTGACACAAGCCCATTGGAATTCGAAATAATAATAATTAGTTATTTTGACAGTCTTCACGCAAGAAATGCACGCGACATTTAAAAAATCCACTACCTTAGTAGTTCGTTTGTTCGGTAGGTATATAATTCATCTTTTGTCAAACAATTCGAACTATCTGCTTCACAAAACTAACTACTCGCAGGTATTCGTTAGGTTCTTGGCGCCAATACTTTGCCATATTCGAATGCTAAGATAGTTTTAGATTTTCCATAGAATACATGTATCAGGTCACATAGAAATTCGTATAAGTCATTCAACGTATGCAAGGTTTTCAAACACTGAAAACTATGACATCAAACAATATAAGATGAAGATGAGGACATGCACTCATTGCAGATGAACATAAATCTAAATTTTTCAACATTTTAGGTATAAAACGTTTTTTTTTTTCAAAGTCGAACATACCAATACATCGAGTAAACTGTAAATATCTTTCCAAATGTTTCTCGACAAAATTGTACTACTTTTTAGAATACATCCTGAAAATGTACGACGAATTTTGTAAATCCTTCTCACAAACATATTCTTCGATGCTTCAAACTGAATCAAAGTTTGAAAATCTCGATACACATCAGCACTCAAATCATGATATCACTTCACATACAACTTGCAACTCATAACACAAAATTTTCGGCATCAGAAAATAGGAAAAAAATGGCCAAAATTTATACAAAAAAATACGTGAAAAAATAGGTAAAATGCCGAAATTACCTGGATATTACTCCACATTTTTCTTCACGCGAACATAATTAAAAAATAATGAAAACAATACGTATTTGAACATTATACGAAGAAACACCACACATACACTCCTTAAGCCGCAATATACGCGATAACCATTAACGAAAGCAGAAACAGCCAAATCCGTTCCAACGTTCAAACATTACCCGCGTGTTTCACCTCTCCTTCCCACGACCCACGACACAAGGAAAAAATATAGCGGCGCTGTGATTGGTCGACACGTTTCCAGTGTTACCGACGTTTCAAACTAATTTTCCGAATTGAACTTCTACAGTTGTGGAGGTACATCTTATCGCGCCAAGTTTTTTTTTTTTTTTTTTTTTTTTTTTTTTTTTTTTTGGGGGTTTTTTTTTTTT
>FIZV01013406.1:0-16510 GCA_900050545.1 Trionymus perrisii | reverse complement strand
TTTTTCCGACTTTTGGTCAGACTTTTAATGACATTTTTTTATGACTTTCAAAAACTTATTTTTTTTTTAGTTTTTTTTTATTAAATTGAAAAAAATATTTTATTTTTTCATTAGTTTTTCAATTCTCTCGAATTTTCCAATTCTTCGGCGTTTCTCATTATTTTAGTGTTTTTCTACGAATTAATCTCCTAATGCCTAAAATCTTTCGTACTTTTGGTAATTTTTCAAAATATTTTAAATTTACTCAAATTTAAAAAAATTTCAGGGAGGATTAATTTATTAATTTATTCAAGTTTCGAAATTTTTATGATTTACCTATTTATTATTTTCTTTCTATATTTTTAAAGTTTTCAAATTTTTTAATTTAAGTACCAAATTTTTGTCATATTTCTACTTTTTTTTGTTACTAACTTCAACATATTTTTTAATCTCTTCAAATTTTTCAGTTCTTCAAAGTTTCTCAAATATCCTCCCCCTCCAAAAAAAATTCCTAATTTTTTTCATTTCTATTTTAGTAATTTATTCCATTTATTACTCAAACTTTCCAGTTTTACATTTTTCTTAGTTAGTTAATTTTCCATTTTCCCGTATCTACCAACTTTTCATAATTTTTCAATTTTTTTCCCAATTTTTCGATTTTTTGATTCTTTTAAATTTTCAAATAGGGTAAGTATTTTCGAATTTTTCAAAATTATTAAATTTTTTCGAATTTTCAATTTTTCTATAATTTTAAAATTTTTTAAAATTTTCAGTTTTTGCTATTCATATTTTTTTCTTCAATTTGTCAAAATCTTTCATTTAAAATTCTTCCAAATTTTCCAATTCTTTACGATTTCTAAACATTTTTGAACTTTGGAATTTTTCTGAATTTCCTATCATTTATCATTTTCTTACTATTTTATTTTTTTTACTTCTCTGCAATTTTTAATACAATTATTGTATCTTTTTCAAATTGCTAGTTTTTATACTTAAAATTTTAAGAAATCACGACGACCATCAACGACTTAGTTTTTCAAGTATCCAAAATTGCTAAGTTTTTCCAAAGATATAGTTTTATAATGTTTCAATTTTTGAATTCGCTTATTCCCCAATTTTTCATGATTTCTTAACGTTTTAAAATTTAAAAATTTTTTACCGTCATAAGATAGGTATTTTTTTTCCAAATTTTCTCAAATTCCACCAATTTTGAGAAATTTCTCATTTTTATCAATCAAAAAAATTATCAACTTTTCATATTTTTAAAGTTTTTAAAATTTTGAGAAATTGACAATTTTCATCAATTTTTATTACTTTTGAAAAATTATCAATTTTCTATCATTTTCACTTTTTATCAATTTTGAATAATTTTTCATTTTCATATCCTCAGAAAGTTGATAGTTTTTTTTACTAGTTTTGGAAAATTATCAATTTTCATTAGAGAAATTCCTAATTTTTTATCAATTTTTCATATTTTATTTTTTTTTAATTTTGAGAAATTGACAATTTTTATTACTTTTGATTTTCAATGAAGGGCCCTTTTGATAACGGGCCCTGGGGCCAAGGACCCCACAGGCCCCACCCTAAATCTGGCCCTGTTAAAAACATTATTTTTTTTCATTTAAGAAAATACCTAAGTTACCTATTTATTTATTTTAAAAAAATAAACCCAATTTTTTTTTAGATTGATTTTTAGATGTACATAGGTAGGTACTCACTACTTACTGAGTACTTCATCTCAAAATTTCAAGTTTCAAGTACTTTTTTTCAGAAATAATTTATTTTTCCAAGAATTAATGAATGAATGAATTGAATTTTTTTTTTTCACTTTTTAAATACCAAAGGTAGTAGGTAAATTGATACATTTGAAAATTGACGTTTAATTTTTTTTCAATACCTATAAATGTACTTGATGCAACTTCAAAAATTGATAAAGATTACTTTTTTAATTTTTTTAAATCATTTTTTTCAATAGATTTTTCAGTTTTATTTTTCAAAATGAATTTTTCCAGTGCAAAGCTCCACTCTTCCTTATTTTTTCTCAAAAATAATTTTTTACATTTTTTTCAAACACAAGTAATTTTTTTTTGCTCAAAAGGGGGTAATACGAAATAGTTTGAAAACCATTGATCTTTACTCATCACGCACAAATCAAAATCATCCACATTCTGCGAATAACACGAATAACGGAAAGTTCATTTGGAAATTAAATTCTCAAAATAAAGATCTTCTCTCGAGCCCTCTCTTTCCAGAACATTCTCCCATGAAAAAACTAGAAAGTTTGGTTTGGTACGAAGGTGAACCGAATGTAAAAAAATAACAATTTTTCGCCAATTCAATACTACGTGAGAGTTCAACTTGACCATTTAAAACGTTTTCAACTTTCATTCAATTTTTCTGCCATTTTTTTGAATAACCCATTCGATTGTTCTTTTCCTCTCCAGATTGTTCCTGATCAATTCGGTAATTTAAGAATAACAGTAAAGAAAACCAAACCATTGCTGGGTATCGCCATCGAAGGTGGTGCAAATACTAAACATCCTCTTCCACGAATAATAAACATACACGTGAGTACAAAAATGGATGAAATTTTTCCGAAATAAGGCTCAAAAAATACCTAACACTAATAATTGATATAAAATCATCTAACAGGAGAACGGTGCAGCATCCGAAGCAGGCGGTTTAGAAGTTGGTCAGTTAATACTGGAAGTAGATAGGCAAAAAGTTGAAGGTAGCTGAATAATTTTTCTCCTCGAGTATTAAAAATTTTCATCGAATCTAAATTAATTTTTTTTTCATCAGGTATGCAACATCAAGCAGTAGCTCGTCTAATAGCCGAAACGTATGCGAATCGCGATCGTAAAGAAATCGAGTTCCTGGTTGTCGAAGCGAAAAAATCGAATTTAGAGCCGAAACCGACAGCGTTAATTTTCATGGATCCTTAGGACACTGTTTAGAGCGTGTGGATTATCTATTATCTCAAATGGTGCTCCGATGTGGTAGCAAAATTTTCACACAATGAGATGAATACTGTATCGAATTCTATGCGCTTAAATTTTTCCATTCTGATTTTTTTTTTTTTTTCTAACGAAAATACAGGAAATATCGATTTGCGTTTTTACGACGCGCTTCTTCAATAATATAACATATTTATTTTAATTGTTACATTGTTATTGCTTTTTTATATGATAAAAATTCATTTACTAAATAAATCGTTGTTGCATTTTATTTATTAAGTAAGTGATACTTGTTGTTTATTAAATAGTCATTTTTATTCGATAGTTTTTGAAAAGAAAAGAAAAATTGAAGCATTTACCATCAATTTTTAAGGTACATACGATTTATTATATACGATATTAGCCGAATGGACATGTGATAATAAATCTTATGACTTGTATTTCGGCTAAATTTTGAAATATTAAATTCACCAATTTGTGGGGAGGTTTTTTCTCTGAAATATTTCCCGAACCCCTTCACACAATTCTGTTGACGTTTATATCGTTATTACTTAAATATGGTTTTATATTGTACCACAATCCTCCCCCATTTATTTCCTTTTGCTTACAAAAAATAAAATTTCAATCGAATCAGTTTTATACGACTAAAATAAAAATTTTAAATTAGCGAATAATAATTTCGTTGTTATAACTAAAACGCATTTTTGTTATTTATACTTGAAAATTTTGAGAAAAAATGAGTACCTAATAAAAGATTTTTGTTAAAAATTCGTTATGAATAAATTTACATTTAACGCTTAATTTTTTTGTATTTATCGATAAACGTAATATTGTATTGGAATAAATAGTTTTTTGACTTTATCTACCTACATTTATTGACGATTTAGTTATTATGAAAATTATTCAGGAAAAGAATAATTTTTCAGAAATTGAAGATTCGATTGGAAAATTGAAAAAATACGTATATTGGCAGAAGCGAAGGAAGCGCTAGAAAAATACGAGATGAAAAAAAAAAAATTAAATTTTTAAAACCGTAAAAATTTATCGAACTTTAAAAATTAATCCAATATTATTAAAATTACCTTATTATCAATTTTCCCATAATTTTGAATTTTAACCAAACTACGATTTTTTTTTATCAAATTTAAAAAAAATTACCAAACTGTACAAATTAACATTTCAAAAATTTTGGAAAATTTAGCCTTACTTTAAAAATTAAATAAGACTTCAAAAGTTGTATTAGTAAAATTTCAATTTTTGTTAAATTTTTCAAATTTTTAAGATTTGCTAAATTTTAAAAATTAATTCAACTTTGAAAATTAATCAAAATTCAAAAATTGGAAAATTTTTAAAATAGCAAGTACTTCTTAAATTTTAAATTTTTTTTTCTAAATTGTGAAAATTTGACCATTTTAAACTTACACCGAAAGAGTATCTCATAAATTGACGTTTTAAAATGTTTGAAAATTTAGCTGAATGTAAAAAGTTGATGCAACACCAAAAATTTATTAAAACTTTGAAAATTATAAAATTTAAAAAACAAATAAGTTAACCGCCACTTTAAAGATGAATTTTAATTTTTTTTTTTAATTACCAAACTTTGAAAATTTATCAAAATTTAAGTCTTACCAAATTTTGAAAATTTCCCTGATTTTTTTTTATTTAAAGATTTGCGAAATTTAAAACATTTTATACCTAATTGGGTCTAAGCTTCTAACTCTAAAAACTTATCAAAATTAAAAATTCATGTTAAACTTCATAAATTGATCCAATCTTTAAAATTCGTTAAAATTTAAAAACTACCAAAATTTCAATTTTTATAAATTTTTGAATTTTTACAATTTTTTGAATTTTAATTTACATAGGTACCTATTAGATTTTTAAAAAGTTAAAATTTTCAAAATTTCTTAAGTTTAGAAAAATTTCAAACTACAAAAATTGCAAACATTAAAATGTGGGCGTAACGTACTAAAAATTGATCTTGTGAAAAATTTATTCAAGTTTAAAATGTACAAAATTCCAAATTTTTATCAAATTTTGAGAACAGCAGGAGCTTCCGAGAGCTTTAGGTATGCTTTAGGCTTTAACCCAACAGAACTTTTCAGGACAACCAGAGATTGTATGTACTAAGCAAAAAGCAGAACGACAGGGGAATGTTAGACACCCTGTCAAAGTTAGGAATTCAACTGAACGAAACCCAGGTTTTGAATTTTTTGGAAATTAATTCAGACGACGATTGATCAATGATCATGACAACTTGACGATTGACGATCAACACCAGCGCTCCTATCGATGAACTTAATAAATAATAGGTAAATAAATATTTTGATAATAATCGAAAACAACTCTTATCACTTTTTGAAAATTTTACGACGATTGTTAAAGTTCGAATTTAAAAGAATTTATAAAGATCCATTGTTCAACTGAAAATGAACGAAAAAAACGATTCTGAAAAATGGCGAACGTTAGCTTTTCGGAAACAAATAATCGAAAAAATGTAAGTAAAGTATAACAATGAACAGCAATTTGAGACCTGATTTACATTAATTAATGATTATAGCGAAGAGGAGATCGTAAAATTGGGCATATCTAGTATGAAATCAAGCCAGGAACTTGAGATTGAAAACTACGAAAAAGCGTCTTCGAAAGTAAACAAATACAGAAATACTCAATTCTTTTCCATAGAATTTATTCTTCATTAAGATTTCGGTGTTTTTCAGGAAGAATATTTGAAACTGACCGCCTTATTAATTTCGTATATGCGTCAGAGTATGTATTTCTAATTACGAATCTTGATTCCACATTCTACATTATAAACCTAGTACCTTTATGCATCGATATTGATAGATGCAAAACCCAATCCTGAGGAGGCAGAGCGTGTTGCCAAGACTGATTCTAGAGAAGAAATTAAAAATTACCCTGTTCCGCGATTGAAAAAGAAAACCATCTCTAGGAGGAACATGAATATGAGAAAGTAAAAAAAAATTGAAGACTTGTTTTTTCCAACATTCTAATGTTATAATACTTTTTTTGAAGTAGAATAATGAACAACGGCGATGCAGTCATTTGTGCTGTTTGCTGTTCAACTTTTTCATCGAAAGTATCGCTTATGAGACATATAAAGGCCACTCGTCACACCATCAAAGAAGCTCTACCAAATTCAATAATGGTAAGGACTTGATCGAATTACCACCATAGAGTAATTGGCCAATATCGTTTGATAAATAATCACCTAGGCTAATGATTTTTCAGCGCACGTTACCTCAACAATGGTTGTTCACGGTTTACGATTACTTCAAAACGAGCAGTGGATATAGAATGGAAATCTGCTTACCTTCGATGAATTCGGTAGAATCGACTCAAGATTGGATGAGCGAATTTATGAAGTACAATCAATGTACTTACGCTCGGGAGCGTGATTATATGGATGAAAATGAAACTCACCATGAGGTTCGATTTCTTCTTCGGATTATTTTACAGTTGAATACTAATTCCGGTCTGAATCCTTGTTGATTTGTACTTCTTAGGTGATTTACAGCTGCCAATATTCTGAAAAACGAGTCAAAAGTACCTGTAAAAGTATAATATCGTTTATACTCAAAAAAGGAAATTGGTAAGCTCGCTTTTTGCTAACTAAGTACATTTTAAATAAGATAACTAGCCCAAATTATTTTTTTTAAGCTCTTACGCTACAGCTGTTATAAATTTCGAACACGATCATCCGATACCCTACAGCGACGATCCTCGTCAGTACAATCCACCAAACGAAATAAAACAAATGTTGTTCCATTACTTCGAAAATTCATCTAATCCTATCGAAGCATTCAGGAACTTACAAATACACATGGAAACACAATCAGAAACCGAAAACGAGTTCTTAGAATGTATGGCAGATCGACGTAAAATGCCAGTACTCAGCTGGGTTCGTAACTTTTACAATACAGAATACCAAATTAACAAATCAACGAATCTAACTCAAAATGACATCGACTTGTTGAGAAAATTCATCAACGACATAAACGAAGAACAAAACGAACCTATTTGCCAGTTTCAAGAACTACCGAATGAGAATTTCGTTATTTTTATCGCAACCGCTTGCATGAAACGAGCTCTGAAAAGTCAAGCTGCAAGTGAACTCGTCTACACCGATAACATCGGTTTAGCTAGTCAGTTTGGCCTCAAAGTGTACCTCATATTGACCAATATCAAAGGCGAAGCTGTACCATTGAGTGTGATGATTTCTAGCAGCGAAACAAATAAAGCAATCAAGACCGGATTCGGTTTACTTTCAACGACTTTGGACGACCAATCGTTCAATGGTAAAGGTAGATTAGGACCAGCTATCATTATGACCGATGATTCGATAGCTGAAATCGTTTCGATGAAAGGATTATTCCCGTATTCGAAAATCGTCTTGTCCTCGTTCCATTTTCTAAGAGCTTGTTACAAATGGCTGATTAAAATCGAACATAAAATAAACAAGAAGAATAGAGAAATAATTTATTTTCTTATTCGGAGAATGGTGCATGCTGAAAATGAAACCGAACTCAAGACGTTATTTGATAATTTAGTAGAAGTTTACAAAAATCACGAACTAGTTAACTCCTATGTTATGAAATTGTATGAAAAAAGGCAAACTTGGGCTTTATGTTACAGACGTAACTTCCTAACAATGGAAGAATCTCGCCATGATAGATGGAAGCAAACTTTATGTACGTTAAAAGAACAAATTCTCAATAGAATGAAACTCCACGAACCTAAACGTTTGATATCGTATTTTTTAAACGAATTTTCAGAATTTTACCAAAGACGATTGATCGATTGCGCCCTAAATAGGCACACAAGTGATAAAGCATTGTTTGTAAATCAATTCAAAGATTACCTTTTCAAACAAAATGAACATTGCGACAGCCTAATGACCATGCAGAATCGTACCACCAACGTAAAATATATCATAAACACCGATATAAATTCATGCACATGTTACGTCGGTTCGACCGGGATTTTATGCGAACATCAAAAAATTCTTAAAGCGTATTTCGAAGATCACTCCAGCAACGATGATGTTGCCAACGATACTCAAACCAAACTCGAACTTTATTATATTGTCTCTGGATGTAGAGATGTGCCCGAAGAATTCTTTGGTTTATCCAATCCAACCTCTACAAGTTTACAATTCAATGAAGAAATCAAGCCTATGTTTGACTATAACATCCAAACAGAAACTATAATCGATGATTCATACCCGAATCACATTTCACTTCAAGAGGTAACTCATTTAGACGAAAAATTTGCTCATGAAGTTGAAATCGAACAGTCGACCGATGATAACACCTCGCAAGTGTATCCGATCATTATTACTCATAATGACGATGAAAGTATTGTAAAAATAGACAATTCGGCTTTGGTGAATGAAAATATAAAGGTTGAAAGTGTACCTCGAGTTACTTATCCGGTGATCTGGTTCGATAACGAGAACGTCGACGTAGAAATTTTGTCAGATAAAGAACTCGTCAATGATCAACCTATCGATGAAACTGCCAACGATACAGGTGTCAAAAAAGTGGAGCCTGTAGAACATAAATCACGCGATGAAGCAATGAAACAAGAAATGGTCAAGTTTAATCAGCACTTCGCTACGTTGCGAGAAATGATAAAGAAAAATCCTGATCTATATAAAAGTGATTTGTTACGATTGAATAATCGATTAACTAAAATAAAAGATGATCCTAGTGCTTTGTTTCAAGCAATGAGTACTTTCAAAATTAAAATCTGATACCTATCTATGTTTTTGTATTTATTATGGATATTGTTTTGTATTTCATCTCTCGATTAAAGTTTTTTTTTGTCCTTGTTACTAGTTCGTTCATTTAATCGACACAAAAGAAATTCGAATACCTCCTCTAGTTATAGTTTACAAAATCAACTTGTAAGAATATCAATGCATTAAAAATTAATCACTCACGCGATGTGTTGTCGTTCTAGCTCTAAAAATTTTCCACGTTGAAAAAGTTTAATAAACTTTCATTACTTTGACGGGTTTAGTTACTTCACAGTACCTATAGCTACATCTATGATTGAATTTTCGTTTCGTTCGACATTTTCATTTATTAAAAGTTAGGAACAACTCGAGCTTTAGAAACTTCATTCTACACCTAATTTTTCAGATCGACGATTAGATCTTAGATCTAAGTTAAGAAATTTCTCAGTTTGTTCGGCTTCAACATGATTGTTTTTCAAAAGCTGAGTACGCTTCCATACTATTAAGTTCAACGCTCAACTATTATTCTTTTTCAGTTATTTACCAACATATTTATTTATTTTATTTGTCTAGTCTAGAAAGTCGCCTACATTTTTCCCCAACTTTAACACCCTTCAACGAAGCTTCAACGTAGGTACTAGGTAGTACGAATGAATGTTTTGATTAGGTTTGATCAAGAGAAATGTACAGTTTACTCATGAATACTCAATAGTTCTTCAAAATAATGTAATATTCAATAAAATAACTGTACTTATTACTTAATGATGAAAGTTCTTGGACTATCGTTGAAAACTGGCACGTTAATTTGTATTGTTAGTCGTCGGCATCTCGACTACCGCCTATTCGCATGGCAATTTTCATATATTAATACATAAAACGATAAAAAGTATTACTTACTCATTTCTGTAGTTAAGAAATTCGTCTTAATCAAATCAAAACTTGAAAACTTGATTAATGTAGAAGGATGATTCAAAAAAAGTGTGTAAAAAAATAAAAGATAAAATGCACTGAAATGAATGCAAAAATGCAAAATGAATCATCTCAATCGGATTCGTAATTCGTCGTAATTTCGAAATTTTGAAAATTTCAGTGTTGAATTTCTTTTGAACAAAAACAGGTTTGCGCATTTTTCATACGAAAAGTGTACACATTTTTATTTTTTGAGTCTATGAAAATCGAGAATAATAAATATAATTTCAAAAAACATAAATTGAAAAAAAAATCAATTTAAATTAATATGTAATGACTGAAATTTAGAAGAAAGTGAAGGTGAATAATTGAAAAAAACTTCACTGGGAAGAAATTAATTAATTTACCTCTTTCGTTTTCGAATAGCGCCACCTTCAGTTTTTTTTTTCATGTAAGCAGCCAATTAGCTCATCAACCGAAAGTGTAACATAAATTGTAAAAAATCCGGTTTAATTCAAAATAAATTTCTAATTTTTTGACTGGCAAAAAAAAAAGAAGAAACCTGATTTTAGTTTTATCTAAAATTACCATAAATATTAAATTAACTATGGAAGCATGTATCATTTAAATGTTATCGCTTCATAAATTCAAGTTACCTCATGACGAAGTTAATTAATACAAACGCCAGAAATAAAATCAAAAATAATTTCATTATTAGTGAAATAACTTGAAAATATAAAAATGAAAAAAGAACTTCGAGGACGTGGTAATTAATTTTGCTGAATTTTTTAAGTAGAGAGTTTGTTCTTTTTAGTTTAAATTCATCATCTATGTAAGCATACTTTTAACCATGATAGAAATACTTTCACTAATCAAGTAATCAACCAAGAGTTTTAAAAAAATCCGTAAAAATACCTAGGTAGGTAATTAGGTATGTAATGTACATTATAAATTATAATGAACCGAATAGGAATCTGAATTTAACTTGATATGATTTGAATAAATAGAGAATAAATTGTACTTTGATTGTACGTATGTTTGCAAAATATTTATCATTAACATTTCCACAACTGGTCAACTGTAGTACCTATTATCAGAAATCGACTCTACTTCACTGTTTATTCATCATCAATTACCAAATAAAGTGAAGTACTTAATAAAAAAATCTAAACCAAACACTTATATGCTAAATTCTTCGAATCACATGAATCATTTTTGCTTCTTCGAAAGCCATGCTAAATCTCTATACATTCCGGCGGTCATGTCGAACAACGGCGGATTTGGGAAATTGCCTTCAGTGTCTACGAGAAGATTAAACCATATGCCTTTGTACTTCAAAGGAATGTATCCTCTACTAGCTTGACGGCTCGTTTTACACGTAAGCTACAAAAGAAAAGGAACAATTACTACATCAGTCTCTACAATGGTAAAAAAAAAATCATAAAACATGTTTTAAAATATTAATCAGGTAATATCGTTTTACACAATTCATTTTACCTCATTGAGCTGAAATTTTCTATTTAGTTTAAATCCAAATGCGCCGAAAGTTTCAATAAGCACCGATTTACCACCTTTGAGAAGAGTTATCTTACGGACATTTTTGGCTGAAAAAACCAGCATCGCAGCACCGATACCGAGACCTGAAAAATACTCAAAATGCGTAAATGCCTATTTCTCGCGTCGAAAAATTCTTTCATTATCCATGTGGAGCTCTACTCGGATACGCTTTTTTTGAAAGATACCTATTTTCCACACTACCTTGACTGGCTTTATTTATTTTTCATTTTCAACGATATAGAAGGGGAAAGGTAACCGATGAGATCAAAAGGAGCTCCAAAAAAAGCACTATTAACCCTGTTTTTAAACGTCGTAGAAAGTTTTTAAATAAATTTTTAATTACATCGCTACCGCGAGAAAAAAATATGCAAATTATATTTTATAATACCTACTCGTTCAATCTCAATAATTAAAATCCTCTTATGCGTTTCCATTCAGTTATTTTTCATAATTGGTATCGTGGTGAATTTTAGTTGGTAGGTACTTAACGTATAGAAAATAACCCAAACTAAAAGTAATCCCGGGGGAATACTAGGAAAAATATGTAGGTAGTTTTTTTTATTATTCAAAAGCAACAAAATTAATTCGATAATTTTGTTGACATTTATTGACTGGTAAAACAAGCTCTTAGGTTGGTGAAAATTTTATCGCAATTACATCTACCATACAACACACTCCTTCATACGTTCAATTTGATGTAAATAATACCCTTGATAGTGATTGGCTGGTGTTCTACTCGTAGTATCTCGTATTCGTAATGGAACAATCGTACGAGATAAAAGTTCAATTAATGAACGTAAATTAAAATGTAAACAAGACATGAGACTTGAAAGCGGCAAATTACATCATAATGTAAATACCTTGTGGTTTTTTTTTAGGCTACCGAAGCGATCAAATGTTATCAAAAGATCGTTAAATTTATAGCGCAGATATATATTTAAGATGTTTAATCCATTCAACGCGACGACGAATTATTGATAACATTCAATTCCTCGTTACATTACGAGAATTATTTCGTATACAACATGGTCGAATAAAAATACCATTACGAACGTGTTGAAAAAAAACTTAACCGAATTAAACATTATTATGAATCATCGTTTAGCATGTATTTTCAAAAAGCAACAATTTAATCATACTTTTGGCATAAATTTAACATACTCGAAGCCAAAAGAAATAATATCCAACGTGAAACAAAGTCAACCGCAACATTATAAATTTTTTACCGTAGGTACATTTACATTACGAATATTTCCACGAAACTCAACAATCAGTTGGTTTTCGCATCATCAACTCAGAAACAATATCAACTTGAAGATGACAAGTGCGGCCAAATACAATGGCAACAAATGATGCTTGACACTAATTCAAAAGCACCAATCTCGATGTACATATATTTTTAATGGTGACTGTTGAATTAAATTTTCAACAAGCTTCGCGTAGGTATCAGCGAATTATAGACGAAAACAAAACGCAACAATTGTGTTAAGTCGAAGAACAATTGCACCCTAATGCTTATTTTCTAATACAGTCGATACTTCAATACGGTGCATTATTCAAATACGCAAATTCGTATCTGTGTAGCTCCTGAACCAAGTACCTATCTTCCTAACCTACATCTACTTCTACACTTACGTATAAGTAAAAGCTTTATAATCTCCTACCAAACTTCGAATACGGATTAGCAAACAATATACCGTACGAACTTCCAAGTTAAGCTTTATGTATCAAACACTAGAATAATTTTCCAACGTGCACCAACGTAAGGTGATAATGGAAACGGAATAATCGTAAAATGTTTCGTCGGTGTCAAGGTATTGTGGAAAAAGTACATATATCAGCTTTTAAAATGTATGTGCTTTGATAACCGGACCAGCTGGTTCGATTGTTACAAGTGTTAGGTACCTTTGTGATATTCAAAACACCTGTTAATTATTTTTTTTATTTTTGTTTGATTTCAAACAATTCTTCCGTTACTAAGCGGTAAGCATACCTACAAGTCGATTACCGTTCTATGTATTGGAGGATGACAAGTGCCAAGTTTCGTCGGTGACAATATAAAAACAAGCAAGTTTTCACTCTACAAACAGTACAACAGCGTGAGGCGATCAATTATTAATACTTTTAAAAACGTAATTTCGATTTCTACAACAAGGGTATCGTGTTTTCATGTACATGCGAGAATATTTTAGAACTCGAGTGCTGGAAAGTTTTAAAAATTTATAATCGTAAAACCTGGGAGAGTTTTGCATTTTTTTTAAACAGCCATAACTCATAAAAATTTTTCCTGTCGAAAAAAAAAAATAAATAAAAAAATGGACGAGCAATTAAATTATTTTTTTTCGTAACAGTTAATTTCAATTCAACGGTTAGTTTTTTTCAGAAAAATTATGACCTTTCAGAATAGATATATTTTTTCAAAAATTAAAGACTCGTACAAAGATTTCAATTTGATTTTAATGACGATAACAACCAAATTAATCGAAAAAATAACAATAATGACTATTTTTTTTTCTCAAATACATACAAGGTTTTAAAAAATCACACGTGAACGGGGAAGAAATGACACAAGTGTCAGAAAATTTTATTAAAAAATCAAAAAAAAAAGTCATAAAAGTAGAAAAAAGTGACCTTACAGTGTCAAAAAGTGATATTGGAAAATTCTTGATTATTTTTTAAAACGAACACATTTTTTGAAATATTTTGTAGGCAAGTAATTATTTTTCAAGTGTTTTTTTTTTTTTTTTTTTTGTACAAGAAATTTTTATTGTTTTGGTTTTTCAAGGAGAATTTTCTCTGATTAATTATTTTTAATGATTTGTCGGTACATGTTTTTTTTATGGATTTATCTTTTCTGTCAACGTCCTTTCCCCTACAAGAGAAATTCCTTCGATAAAAATGATTTTTTTCATCTTTCAAAAAATTCGTTGAGAAATGATCGGAGAATTTTTTAAATACATTTTTTGACAAAAATCAAGATGAACAGGCAATGATATTTTAAGAATTCTAAAAAATATAATACTTGAAAAAAAAAATCTAGAAAACTTATTTGTGTTTGAAAAACTATCTTTTTCAACATTTCTTTTTCTACTGGCAATTTTTGAAAGAATTTATTTAAAATACTACTTATTGAGAGAATTCGTCAACAAAATATTTTTTCCCCAGCAAAAAAACATGACCTTCATTTTAGCAGATTTTTTCTTCAAGAATTTTGCTTGAGAAATTTATTCAGGATCTTTTAAAAAGTTTATTTTTAATAATTTTTGTGGGAAATTTTTTTAGGATCATTTTTCCATAAATTTTTTCTTCAAGAGATATGATTTTAAAAAAAAACTTTTCGTGAAAATTTTTTCCAAAGAAAATCATTTTTTTGTATTTATTTTTAAAATTTTTCTTTCTTGGAATAGTGTACCTACTACCCTACACCTACGTATAAGAATTTTTTTTAACATATTTTTTTAAATAAATTTTTATTGCACTTAAAATTTATGTTGAGATGATTTTCAAAGAATATCTTTTTTCATAAACTTTTTTTCAATTTAGAGATTTTTTTTTGAAAAATAATTTCGTTCAGATTTTTCTTCATACTTAATAGTTACCTATTTTTTTTTTTTTATTTTTTTTTAATTTTTCAAATTTTTTCTGGAAGATTTATTAAGGATTTTTTGGAAGAATTTTTTTTAGATTTTTTTTCTGAGAATTTTCTTAATATGTACTACTTTTTAATAATTATTAAACATAATTTTCACCTAAAATAATTTCTCAATGATGATAAATTTCTTTCCCTTATTATTTTTTTTTTCAAAAAATTTGTTGAGATTTTTTTCAATTTTTAAATAACTAGAGGTAAATTGGCAATTTATTACTTTTTAATAATTTTTTTGATACTATTTTTTCTTTAGGGTATTCAGCAAGGATAATTCTTCCATCAAATTTCTTCCAACTCACTTTTTTTTTCAAATTGGAGTATAATTTTTGTTAGCAATTTTTCCATTTATGTTAAACTTTACTTTTTTCAAAAACTTTATTAATTTTTTGTCTTAAATGAACCTGCAAAGAAAAAAAAAATCTCGAGAAATTTTTGCAAAAAGACATAGGTAATTTTTTTTAATTTTATTTTTTCATTGGAGTATGATTCGAGAGTGTTTCCTATACATTCTTTTTCCTATTTTTTTTTAAACTAAAAATTGAATCGAAAACCCCAAAAATTTGAAAAAAGGACAATAACGATTTTTTTTTAAAATTGAGAAAATACCTTTCCCGAGCCCTAGAATTTTTTAAAACCACATCTACCTATATAAAGTCCATGGACTTACATTTATCCCCTCCTCTCCACCTGCTCCATTCACCTACACCTTTCGCTATAAAAAATCAAACACCTTTCAAAGTGTAACATTTATAATTTGATTAATATTATAATTTAATCAGATATAAATAAGGTATTACTCTATAACTGAGAAAAAAAGCAAATTCGGTAAATACGCTCGCTAAACTGCACAAAAAAGTTTGACAAAAAAAAAAAAAAAATCAAAAAGGACGAAAAAGAAACGAAACGAAAAATAGAGAAAAAAAAAACAAACATAACGTGAACTAATAAAAGAAAAAAAAAAAACAGTAGGACCAAATCGGGCTAGAACAAAAAAACACCCTATGGAAATGGCAAATCCCATATAATAAGAACGTAGCTACAGGTAAACAGCGATAAAAGAAAATAATAATAGGAGGGGGCTAATAGTGGGTGAATTAAATACGCGCAAAAAAATAATTAGAAAAAATTACGTGTGTGAATTACTGACATAATAATCGTTTAAAATGTATAGGTAGGTACTTAGGTAGGTAGTAATAAACAATGAACAACAATTTCTGAGAAAAAAAAAACAACACTCGTGTTTTCAATACGTTGAAAATCAGAGTGCCAAAAAAAATCGCCCATAAAACATGATGAAAAAATTGTAAGTATAGGTAAAAGAGGAGGAAAAACACAGAAAAAAGGGGGAAGGGGAGAAAGGGAAACGCGTACAATCGATGTATCGACTTATAACTTATCATAACTCTGTTACTTTCATACGTATAATAAAATAGTACAATTTGTAAATAAAAAGAAGAAATAAAAAAAAAATAAATAAATAAAGAGAAATTTTTTTTTTATCATATCGTTAAAAGTACATAATAAAATACAATAAACAGTTAATGTAAAAGGTAGTAGTGGTAACAACTAAAATAACTTACATATTATAGAATTGGGGAGAGAAAAAAAAAACAGCGTGCCACGTCGCAATATAATTTAAAAAAAAAAAAAGGGGAAAAAAAACAAATTAAAAAAATATAGTATTTTTAAACGTACGTATAA